>JANEHU010005083.1:0-202787 GCA_027563435.1 Nasonovia ribisnigri | reverse complement strand
GTGGATGATTCAATTTAGTGGAAAACATACTTGCAGTTACTCTTTGAAAAATCTTGTTTTTAATATTATGTAAAATTATGTTTGCATGTTAATTAGTATTAATACATGATTTTTTTTTTATACAAAAAAAATTATAAATGTGTAGATTATTTAGTTTATTAACATTTTCCTGTGCTAATTGTTGTAATAGAAACACTTTATGTATAAAATGTTGTTAAAATAAAAAAAAGTTATTTAAGAAACTTTTGAATTGTTTTGTGTTCTAGTTTATATCAATTCATATTAATTTCATCATATAAATAATATATATACATTTATTATGAAATTTAGATTGACAAATGAAATACAATTGTTAAAAGATGAAAATGAAAGACTTATCAAAAATAACTTAAGTTTAAAACACCTAGTTAAATCACAGAAGGATTTATTACTTGAAGAAGAACATATATTTGAAGTTCGTTTTAAAAAATTATTATCAGACATATTTACTCCTACACAAATTAATCTTATACTACACCCCTTAAAAAAAGTGTATAAATGGCAACCTAATGATATAGCATCAGCTATTTCGTTAAGAAGTATTAGTCCTAGGGCATATACATTTCTACGTGAAACAAAAAAGTTTCCTTTACCAGGTTACAAATCATTTACTTACAATAAACATTGTTATAATTACAAATTTAATCATATAGGTTTATCTACTCTTCGTCAATGGGCATCAACATTTGAATTAAATCCTGGAATATTATATATTGTATTGCATTTGATGAAGGCTAAAGGTAAACATTTTTAATTGTTACAAAGATGGAAACTTATGTACATAAAATAACAACGAAAATTTAGTTACAATGACATCATATATATTTATGTCCATACTTATTATTTATATTATGCTAAAAAGTGCTAAAAAAAAAATTAACAGGCGAACAATTAAGTAAACTTGAAAAATTATGTGTTTTATCGTTTGATGAAACATATGTATCTAAAAGAATTTGCTATGACAAAAAAAAAGAACAGTTCCTGGGTCCTCATAGATGTGTACAAGTTGCTATGATAAGAGGTAAGTTTTAGTGTTCAGCTTTTAAGTATAATACAATAAATATATACTACAATACTTAACATAAAAAAAAACTAAAATGTATAAATATTTGTGGTAGGTCTTTTCGCAAAGTGGAAACAACCAGTTTTTTATGATTATGATGTACCGATGAAACCAGAACTGTTACTTAAAATAATACAGGAGTTATATGACGTAGGGTACAATGTTATTGCCATAGTAAATGACATGGGTGCAACTAACATGGGTCTATGGAGAGACTTAAATATCTCCATTGATAATGTATCTTTTCCTCATCCTGCAACAACCAATAATGTATATGTGTTTGCAGATGTTCCTCATCTGTTAAAGTTAGCTAGGAATCATTTTATTGACCAGTAAGACATTATTTAACAATTATACAATAATATTATGATACCTTAATGTAATATTTTTTAGAGGATATATTTTATCTAATGAAAAGTTTATTGGTAAAAATATTCTTCAAGAATTAATTAATATAAATAGTGAAAACGATTATAAAATTGCACATAAACTTTGTGAACGTCATCTTTTGGTTGAGGGAACTTCCAGGATGAATGTAAAACTTGCAGCACACATTTTTTCGAATTCAGTTGCTAAAGCAATATCATATGCAGGACAAAATGGACATTTTAATACCTATAATTGGAAAGAAGTGAATTTAATAATTTAAAAATGTATACAAGACAATGTTAGAAATAAACAAACTTTATTATTTTTTAGGCATCAACAATGATTAAATTATTTAATGATTGGTTTGATTTACATAATTCTTCACACAAATACGACCATGGAAGACCAAGTTTTGGACTTGACATTATAAACCAAAAAAATCTTCTTTTAGAAATGAACGAGTTCATTTCTAAGATGATTGTACATGGAAAAAAAAAGGAACATTACTTCCATTTCAAAAAGGTTGATAAGTTTAGGAATAATAATATTAATACTATATTATATTTAATATTATTTTTTAGGAATTTTAATATCAAATAATTCGTTAATGATGTTGTGGGACAATTAAAAAAATTATAATGAAGAAATATTTTATATTACCACAAGAAATTTAAACCAAGATCTAGTAGAAAATACATTCAGTTATCTGAAAGGAATGTGTGGTAGTGCCAGTAATAATTTAACTGTGCTTGATTTTAAATACAGGTATGGGTTAAGTTAAACTGTGTAGGTAGTATAATATTATAATATTATACCTACTTTTCAGTCTTCGCTGGTACATTCTTGGGAAACATTCCAATTGTATTTTCACCAATAATACCAACTCTGAGTGTGGAAATGAAATAAACCTTTTAAGTGAAAACGAATGTTTAACTAGCCAATTTATTCAATGCTCTGAAATCATTCCTAAATCTGATGATGTCATATTGGAGTTAGGAGAAGATACAACATTAGTTCAACCAGAAGGGCTTGACCTACTAAAACAATTTGAAATGTTTGTAAGTATAAAAATTAAAAATTTAAACCTTGATAATTACCTAGGTACTTCCTTATTAAAGTAAGAATCTTAAAATATTGTGTGAATAGTTTTCAAAAATTTGAATTTTATACCACAGGTTGATTCTAGTAATTCATTTGACCAACTTGAGTATGAAGCTGCTAAATATGTAGCTGGGTATGTCACAAATAAATTTTGTAATAAATACCCACATTTAATTAACACAGATGGAGATGATTCTTCTTGGATCGAACATATTTCTAGAGGTGGACTTAAAATTCCATCTAAACAACTAATGGAAACTGTAAAAATATTGGAAATAGAGTTTAAAAAACTACACAAAGATAATATATCAAAAATAACCAATGTTATGAAATATTTAACTGACATTTTATGGTCTAAAGTATCCTCACAAAATATACCGAAAGAAGTAATACAGTGTTTAGTAAGAACAAGGACATTTATACGATTAAATAATTTAAATTCTGCTCTATTATACACTAAAAAACCATGTAAAAATAAGAAGCTTATTAAGTTCTGTAATTAACACAATATATATATTATATACTACATAATTACGTAAACAAAATTGTACTTACCTGTTGTTTTATTTTATTACTGTGTACGACTTATTATTTTATAACTATTTTGTAATTGTATTTACATAATATTAAACGTTGATGTTGAATATTGTTATTTGTTAAATAGAAATTTGCAAAATATTTAAATATTTTAATAGATAGATACAGAAATAGTGATAAGATCTATATTATCAAAAACCAATGAGAGATGGCGAACTACACTGTGGACAGGGAACGCGCGGTGGTTATGCGCACAAAAAAAGTTGTCATCATACCTATCTATTTTGTCATGATACCTAGTCAGTGTTGCCAGACGTACGGTTTGTACCGTACATATACGGTTATTTTAACTTCCGTACGGTGTACGGTACAAACCACGGTCTTAGAAGATAAGGTCGGACAACTTCCCACCCTCCCGCCTATTACGATATTTCCTCTTAATGAGGCAAAAACGTTTCCCAAGTTGCCGCAATAGCGCTGCCGGGTAGACGTATTTTGAGGTTAGGAAATTAAGGAATCGGTGTTTACCGAACGGCCCGCCAAAAATTCATTCAAAAATCTAACTATTGAGATAAGTTATTACTTTATTATATATATATTATATATTATTGTATTGTTTTATTTGTGTTATATCGATTTATAATAATCGATAATTTTAACATAAACCGACAGAGTCGCTTCTTATTTTTTATTCTTTTTCTTTGATTTCACCGACAAGCCACCATAACAACAAGTCTATAAAACCCGGTCCAGCAATTCGTAGAATTAATTTGCAACTACGAATATGACCAAGGACGAGTTGGCACAAACAACACCTAGTCGGCGTCTTTGATCCACCTCCTAGTCTTTATCGTGTACCCATAAGCGAAGGGAGATTCTGTATAAATACAGAACTCTGTTCTTAGCACATTTAGAATTAGTCTACCATCCCATACTTGTAAGACTTAGTTTGGTCGTTGAGCCTGGTCCTCAACATCGCCGCCACTCTAAGTCTATTCCCAGTAATTTTTAAACAAGTGTAACTTTTATTTTTAGTAACTAATTTCTCGGGCAGAGACTTTTCGTCCTGTCCTCAAATTTATAAATACATTTATTTATGTTTGACCAGTTAATCTTATTTTAATAAATATTACAAATTAACATTGTGTCTTTGTCTCATTTGGCCACGACCTAAATCCTTTTGATCAACCTGGCCCAACTTCCGACGTTGAGCACTTTAAAATAAATAAACGATAGTGAGAGATCACTACAATACAAACAAAAATTATAGTAATACTTATTTCTTTATACAAAATTCTGAACAAATGTGTGCTGCATTAGTTAACATGAAAACCAAGGGACGATTGATACACCCAAACATATTCTTTTTCGATTTCATCAAAAAAATTGAAAATGGTTTTATTAAACATTCTTCATCCACGCACGTATACGAACTCATAATCACAGATTTGATGTCTGAAAATTCAATTAATTTCCCATGTTCAAGTCATGGGGGGGATGTAATTTCATTTACTGTAATGTATTACATTAGAATGAGAATGAGGCAATTTTCACAACAAGAAAATAAGAAAAAAAAGAAAGATAATAGAAATAAAAAAAAATTGCCAAATTCTCAAAAACTTAAAATATACCTATATAAAAATAAATATTTTTCAAATACAAAACTTGTTACACGCTCTTTGAATGAATATTTTGATAATTCACTTAGGAAAAAATTTAATAACTATTGAATTTGAATAATTTGAAATAATATGTAAACTGTGAATATCATAGATCTTATGACTTACCTATAGTATAGACACTTCCATAGACAAATCTATTTTAGCAATGGTTCATGGTTGTAATGTTGTAAGGCGGAATATGAATTCGCGAATTACAATTTATTGAGACTTCAGTATTTAAGTATTTTACATAAAGTAATAACAACAATATTAGGTAAGTAGGTAAGTACTAGTCAATAGATCCCTCATACCTAAATGTGCATCTCGAAGTAATTTTCATTTTTCGCGGACTATTGGACTATTCTACATACCAAATATAATACTTTGGTACACGGTCTTAGAAGATATCTTCTAAAGACCGTGCTTTGGTACATGGTTATTTTAAACTAGTAAAATGACATAACCTCAAAATACGTCTGCAGGGCAGCGCTTAATTGTACAGCGGCCAAATTTGGAAATGGATTTGCCTCACCAAGCGGAATGCTGATAATGTATAGTTGTCCGACCTTATCTTCTAAGACCGTGGTACAAACATTAGAACCGTACTCAAATATACGGTATTGGATGGTGATCTTACCGGGTTTTTTTAAAATGATTTGATTGATGATTCCTAAAATATCATTTATTGTGATATTTCCAATGGGAATCAATAGACAATATATTTAGCTGTCTGTCTATCTGATCCATCTGTCCAAAGTCCATTGCCATGTTCCCATATTAATCATACACAGTAAAGTATATCGATATCAGTATTGAGTAACGTTCTGGCATTTGACAAAAGCATTTTGACGCGTGTCCTATATTATGTCAATATTATTATTCAAAACAAATTTGATTTTAAACACTTTTTCCGAGTCACAACTTGAGTGTGGTGAATGAGTTAAAATTAACATATTTTAATATCAGTGCTATATCAAATTAGTGTTTTCTGTTCTCTGTAATGTCAGATTTCGAAGATAATCCTGAGGTGAATATTATATATTATAATAGAAACATAATAAAATAACTATTATTTATTTAAGTATATATTTATTCAAATAGGATAATGGGCCTTCTACACCAAAAAAGAAACGGCAAATACGAAATGAATTATATAAACATGAAAAACAAAAACACAGGAAACAAAAGTATCGTAAAGAATGGGAGTCTAATATTATTTACAAAAGCTGGTTGAAAGAAGATAGAGATGATTGTTTCCGTGCCAAGTGTTCAAAATGCAAGGTTAGTTTTCTCTCTGAAATAACTTCGATTAAAAATCACGCAAAAAGTTTAAGTCACCAAATTGCAGTTAAAAACACACCTAAAGCGTCTCAGTCATTTCTATCGGCATTTACCTCAGACAAAGTCGATCCCATAGACGAACAAGTAAAACATGCGGAAATTAAGCTTTCTGGTTTTCTGGCCGAAAAATTCTATTACATAGAACAATATTTATTAAAAATAAAATATTTAATATAGATTATAGATTAAATTATATAGATTATAAGAGATTAAACATGATAAGTTCATAGATAATATATTCTTATATTATCTATGGATAAGTTATCAAATACGATTTTTTTAAGTTTTCCTATTGTACGGTAATATACGGTAATTTTGATTTCTTTATACGGTTTTCACATAAAAAATTTCTGTTAACACTGTACCTAGTACGAAATGGTCCACAGTGATAACTCATATTATGTTAGGTTATGAAAATATCCGGTTCTCTTTATGTTCGAGAGATTTTGTAATTATTATTATATTGTTGAATTGGAAAATATACGAAATACTAAATTTTTTTTTTTTGTTTTATTAAACATTTAAGTAATTGGCGAAATTTTAAATGTTTGATATTGGCGTTTTTCATTACCTTGGATCATTTCTTTGATATCGCAATTATTATCTTACCCTGTGAAAAAAAAATTTCTTAGATCCAAAATGGACAGCGATTTTGCTTTAGCTGCTAAGCAAATTTTAGAAAACTGTGACGCAAACGTTCCCCGGGATCATGACCGTGTCTATAAAGACGAATGTCTTTATTCATTTGATTCTCCAGTAAGTATAGAATTTTGAACATATTTAAAATATAAAAACTTATAACTGTTTTTTCTTATAATACGAAAAATAAAAATTCTAGAGTTACATGAATTGTGCTGTAGTTATTGTAGGTACCTTCTTTTAAAATACTCTTAATGTCAGTTACAATATTAGTGATTTTTAATTTCTCAATAGATATTCTGAATGTAATATTTTTAAATTATTGTAGCTATCTGGGAACCTATTTCATTATTAATTAATATTTCGATTAATTTTAAACTACCTATATGAAATGTAAATAATTTAATTATTTGATTTTTATAAAATTCTATAAATGTTTAAATTTGCTTCCAAAAATCTAAAACATTACACAAATTTATGTTTTCTATAATATTAAGATTCTACCTAATTGACAATAAAAATGAAAAGTATATTTTAAAACAATAAAGTACCTACACCAGTATCTTCTCGTAAATGAAAATAGTATCAAGTAGGTACTTTACAATATTGTGTGTTGATTTTTAATATTTTTCTATAAAATATCATATACCTAATACCAAATAAATAATGTTTTACAGGACTTTGAGGGTGGCCTTTTCATTTGTTTAAAAACATTTGCTGGATTTGGGTATGATCATGTTGAACGTCATCATAGAAAAACTGGATGTTCAGTGTTTTTACATATGCTTAGACACAAGATAGAGGTAAGTTCATTGTTACCTATTAAAATTGTAATCTTTTATTCATTGATCAAAAAATACTAGTACAGTGAAACCTCTAAATGTTAATAACTCTCGGCCGCTGAAGTTTTTATCTGTATTCAGAGAGTCAGATTGTAAAAAGTTTGTAGTTGGTTCCCAAGAAAACATCAGCTATTGTGAGTTGTCTGTAAGGTGCGGTTTCACTGTAATTAGATAATTTATTAAATACCAATTTAATAGTGAAATTTATGTGCTACCTAATTAAATGTTGTAATGTGAATGGTTATTTTTATTAGAGCAAGGATTTATATGAAATAAAAATTGAAAAATATGCAAATACAATTTTTTATTTATATAAAATTACTAGCTGATCCTGCGCACTTAAAAATATAATAACTCTTAAAAAAATTGTGATTGTTCAACTCCTTTTGTGTGTAACTCCCTGCAGTAAGTGCAACTCAAAGTGTCCATCGTAAATCTCAAAATCCCTGTTTGAGCACATCTTTGGGTTGAGCCTACCAGGTCAAAATTTAATATTTAAATCATTTTTTATAATATAATAGAGAGATTTTATTATTTTTAATAATTTATTTTTCCTAATTGTTTTTAAAGTTTTTACAAATTGTTCATAAAATATGACGTCACTGTACATTTTTTACAATTAAATCTTTGAAATATTAATTTTTAAATTACAAGACTAAATTTGGTAGGATAATGTATTTTCTTATACATACAATTCTCCTATATTAATATAGATTACTCTCAACATTTAAAATCTATCACAAATTTTACGACCTATTCTCATACCTATACCAAGTATATAAAAATAATTTTATTAAAATCGGTCGAGCCATTTCGGATAAATACGTCATTTAAATATTATTATTTTCGTTAAACGGTCGTCCGAGTTACTGCCATGATTTTGCACATGATCGGCCCAATTAAACAATGGCAACCATTTATAAACAAACATTTCCTTCGTAAATTTCAAAATCCCCGTTTGATCATTTTCTGGGGTTGGACCAAGGAGGGTGTAAAATACTTTACAACCTATTCTCATACCTATAGAATATACAATAAAATTTTCTCTATAATTGTTTTACGTGGTTCTATTTAATTAGAATAAGCCAAATTGTGGACATATTTGACAAATAATCAATTTGGACTAAACGAAAAAAATCATGTAAATGCATAGAAATCCTAGCTCTAATTATTATTTATAAACTATTGTAGATAGTATGTACCTATTATGTATACAAATTGTTAGGTTGAAACCAAAATGACACAGGTAGGTGATGCTCCAACAGAACGAAAAGTTACTAGACTTGCTATTGGCGTAGATGGTGGATTTGATCCAGATGCTGAAAATAAAAAGTATAAAACAATAGAAGAATATTCTATAGTTATATTACCATCGTTTAAATCATTTCCATTTGAAACTAGTGAATTACCACAGAAAGTAATTATGCAGTTGTATTTAATTGTTTGATTAATTAGTTAACATATTATTTTAATTAATTTCAGGTTATTGATTCTATAAAAGGTATTATTGAAGCTAAATCTGCTAATTATTTAGATGAATTACAAAGTATGTCTAGCACTTGGGATGGTGAAGTTCGACAAAAAACTGGGTATGATAAATCTAAACAATAACAGAATCTCTGTTTTAAATATGTGGAATATATCTAGTGTAATATTGTGTGTGTACACTAGCATGTATTGTTCTGTCTTACAAACTCACAACAATTCACAACACTTTATTTTACTCTTGTTTTTTTTTTTAAATTTAGAGTAAATTAGTCTATTATAAAATTAAAAAATTAATTATTTAACTACAATTGTACAGCTTTAACATTTTTTTAAATTGTTTCATAATAAAATATCAATATAAGCCTCTAAGATGTTCTAGATCAGTGGTCCCTTTTTTGTAAATACTTACTTTTGAAACTGAATAAATAAATAATCTACCTTTTTTGCGATAATCGAGTTTCAATAGTCTAAAAATACCCAGAAATTCAAACAACTACAAATTTTATAATTTCCTAAAAAAAATAAAAATGAAAAATCATTACAGTACTATACAACCACAGACCCCTTAACATCAACGTTGAGAGACAGCTGACCCCCAATTAGGAACCACTGCTCAAGATTATAATATTACCTTTAAAGTAGATTATTGTGAATGATTTAAGACAAAACATATGGTTGTGGCGTCCACTTAAAAATAAGTCAATACATTTTTCTTTACAAACCATGAAAAGTATTTTTTTTATTCATAGTTAACTTACTATAGAAAATTGATTAATATTTTTGATTTCTTTGCTTGTAGTAAAATACTGAAGTAACTAACTTGAGTAACAATACTTTTGTTTGACTTATTGATTAGGTATCTGATAGGATGAATACTTTTCTCTGGTTAGGTTAGGTCTTACCAATGCATAACAGCAAATTTGCATTCAATAGAACCAATTTTGTGCTGTTAGCTTTAATATAGAATGAATTGACTATGATTAAATTTAAAATAAAGAAAATCTGTTATCCCATGTTAGTTTTTAATGCTATTTTAATTTTTAAGTGAATTATCAGAGTAAAATACTAAAATATAAAAATGTTTATAACTCTCTTAAAATTATTAATAATGGAAAAAATCTACAAGATAATGTACTTACCTTTGAGTTTAATGACAGTATAATTCACTTTAATATTAAAGTTAACTACACAAAATCAATTATATTGTACGCAGATATGGTATGAAAAGCGGCGACATACATGCAGGCATATCTTCTTAAAACATAATATTTTATTGATTTTTATGAGTTAAAGTTTAATAATATCTATATTTCTTGTGATCTAATAGATATGCTGATATAGAACAGTTAAATAACGGAAAAACAATTGCTCCCAGTGGTTGGAAGTGTGATTTTGAAAATTGTGATAAAGTCGATAATCTATGGCTTAATTTGACTGATGGTTCAATTTATTGTGGTCGAAAGTTTTTTGATGGATCTGGAGGAAATGGACATGCTACTCTTCATTATGAAAAAACTAGTATGATATTAACTTTAATCTTTAACTTAATCTTAGCTTATTTTGTATTATTATTTTAGAATATCCTTTGGCTGTTAAACTTGGTACTATTACAAAAGAGGGTAAAGGAGATGTATACAGTTATCCAGAAGATGATATGGTAGAAAATCCAAATTTAATCAAACATCTCTCACATTTTGGTATCAATATTTCTGCTTTGGAAAAGGTAATATTGTTTATATATGACTAAAAATTAATTAAATATAATAATTTTATAATATTTAATCATAGACTGAAAAATCGATGGTAGAATTAGAATTGGCTTTAAACCAAAAGGTTGGTGAATGGGCAACATTACAAGAGAGTGGAAGTGAATTAAAACCAATTTTTGGCCCTGGTTACACAGGTATCCACAATTTGGGAAATTCTTGTTACATGAATAGTATCATACAAGTTTTATTTTCTATTACAGATTTTACCGATAAGTAAGAAATCCATTATGTTGATTTAATATCCCTAAACCTAATATTCATTTTATTTATTGTCGTTTAATATGAATATTTTTTTGTTTAGGTACTATTTGGGCTCAAAAGATATATTTGAAATGTGCCAAACCAACCCCACTGAAAATTTTGATGTACAAATGTATGTTAATTATTATAATATTTAAATATTTTTTCATTTAATTAAATAAATTGTTTTTTAGGGCAAAAGTAGCTCATGGTCTATGTTCAGGAAAATATTCAACACCACCTACAGAAGTTGTTGAAGGAAAAAAATATTGGCATCATGGTATTAGACCAACTACATTTAAATCGTTGATCGGCAAAGGACATTCTGAGTTTGCTTCAAAGAAACAGCAAGATGCACAAGAATTTTTTTTGTATTTCTTGTCATTGATAGAGGTATTTTTGTACATTTATTTATAAAAGTAATAATCTTATATACAATTTTACTTATTATTTTAGCGCCATTGTCAACTTTCTCAAAATCCAGCAGAATGTTTCAAATTTAATATTGAAGACCGTTATCAATGTTCAACTACAGGACAAATTGATTACACCTATAGACCAGAGTACTGTTTGCCATTGTCCATTTCACTTGACAATATTGTTAACAAGGCTGAAGTTGAAGCTTTTCAGCAAAAACAAGCTGAAAATGATAATAAAGAGTATATAAATTATTAATTTTAATGTTGCTAAATTTTTTTAACTAAAATACACTTTAAAAGTAGTAGATTTTTAGTGGAAACTATAAATAAAGTTAAACAATTGTTTAATTAAAAAAACTAATAATTCTTTCAAATCAAAAATAACAATTAACAAATAATAATTTGTTTTTAGCGTAAGTGAAGTAGTTCGTCCAAAATTGAAATTTGCTTCTTGTTTAAATTCTTTTGATCAGCCAGAAGTCATTGAACAATTCTTCAATGCTACATTGAACCAGAGAACTACTGCAGAAAAGTATGTAGTGTGTTGGCTTTATACTTTTATTTTTATAGTGTATTTATGTATGATGTATTAAATCTTCAATAATAATATTCCCACTTAAATACAAGGGTTACAAGATTTGCTTCTTTTCCTGATTACCTCATGATACATTTAAAAAAATTTACCCTTCGTCAAGATTGGACTCCTATTAAATTGGATGTATCTGTTGAAATGCCTGAAGATATAGACATAGAATATCTAAGAGGAAATGGTCCACAAGACGGTGAAAACCTTATACCGGATGTTATAGGTGTGTAATTAGTTGTCAAGACATTGTTAGTATGTGATAAATTTTTTTATCATAAAAATTATTATATTTTTTAGATGCTGCACCAGTATTTGTGTACGATGAGAATATTATGTCTGAATTAACAAATATGGGATTTCCTCCAGAAGCATGCAAACGTGCAATATTTTTCACAAAAAATAAAAGTCTCAACGATGCTACAAATTGGCTTATGGAACATATATCTGATCATGATTTCTCAGATCCTTTTAAACAACCGGGAACGGAAATTAATATAGGTCAGAAAGTTTCTTTTATCTTAAATTGTTTTCTTACCTTTCAGTTTTAATTGAATTTTTATTTTATTGAATTTAACATTTTCGTTTTTCTTTTTTAGAATTTTTGCCTGATGAAGAAGCAGCTGCTATGATAATGTCAATGGGTTTTGAACGAAACCATGTAATTGCTGCTTTGAAAGCCACCGAAAACAATTTAGATCGTGCTCTCGACTGGATAATGAGTCATGGGCCAGAAGAGATACTCCCAACGGAAAAAACAGTAAAAAGGAATAGTCCTCAATTCAGAGATGGAAAAGGAAGTAAGTGAAAATAAAAACAATTTAATGTAACATTTTATCTGCTTATGTCTTTAAGAAACATGGTTTTTTATTTTTTTTATTAAATTTTTAAGTACTGATCACAATAATTTTGCATTGCAGTATATAAGTTGTTTGCATTTATATCACACATGGGCAGTTCTTCCACAGTTGGACATTATGTTTGTCATATAAAAAAGGAAGGACGTTGGGTAATATTCAATGATGAAAAAGTAGCAGTTTCTCAAAATCCCCCTACTGATTTAGGTTACTTATATGTTTATAAAAGAATGTCTAATGATCAGGTTATGTGATGTTATTTTATTATAATATATCATAAAATATAATTTTAATTTATTTTTTAATTCAATTATGAATTTTTGTATAAAGTTTTATATCACTTATAATACTGGATAATTTTTTTTATAAAGATGATTTATGTAAATTGTAGTCAGAAGTACTTTCTGATGACAATGCTTATAAAAAAAAATTAAATACATGTAATTCATTAAATATTAACATTGAAATCTAAGCTCAATGCTTACAACTAAATAAGTTAAGTTAGTTATTTGTTTGTAGTTTCATTAATTTTTTCTGTAGACACGCATAATTTAATATAATATATTTTAAATAAACTTGAACTTGAAATCGTAATTGATAATAGGTACTTTCCTGTTATTGTGAACACATAATTTATATTATACAGGAAATATATTAATTGAGTAGCATCATCGTAAGTGATCTACACTTAAATCAATGGTGTCATAAGCGATATACCATAATTTTTTGCAATCTACATGACCATTTATTATAAATAATATACTCACAAAGTAAAATACATCGTGCGACGACCTGTTTTCATCTGGCAATGCACATCTCCGAATATAATGACATAGTTAGACAAGCGGAAGGGGAAAAAGTGCGCAGAACTGATATATTCTACTTTGAGACAGATTATTTTTAATCAATGGCATGTTATATAACATATAGCGCACTGGTGTCATATGTAATCCACCAGAAACTACTTACAATAGTTTATTCAAATTATTCAGTGCACTTTTTAATTATTAATTGCTATGAAAAAAAATTATTTAAAAAATGTTGATTTACTCAACAATTATAAATTATTATATTAATCAAAAAAGGTTTCTGTCGTGTCATTAAAAAAATCACTGAACATTGATTCCTTTGATGGATGCATAAATCTCCACCGTTTGTCATTCTATCTAATCATATTTATTGACAAGCTGGTTTTTATATAGGTGTGGTAGTAAGGGTTCAAACCCCACCTTCGAAAGTAACAATATGTGTGTTAAGTGAATATTATTAATTAGGTATATACTGTCCGAAAGGGGATTAATTGATTCTGCTAGACACCATTCATCTCCCCTTGTATATATATTTTTAAATGTTTATTCTATTTAGTATAATTGAGACAATTTTATAGTTATAAATTAATAGTATTAATATACTAATATTAGTATTTAATTAATACGTGTATGTGACTATAATGTAAAATGTATGGTCTAAATTGTATAATTCAAAATTAAAACGTACAAATGTAACAATAAGTAGGTACTTTTGGTAAATGGTAATATTTGGACTTTGGACCAACAAGCGATTCCATATTATTTTAGATTCTGAGCAGAGCGATGAATGAATTGATTTTACAATGATGTGTGTTTTTTATTTAAATTTAATTTTTTTTAGGTCTGTCAACACCATTTGGGGCATTAAAACTGTTTCGATTTTCTTCAACAGTATCTTATCTTATTCGATGGGAAAGTGAATCTAGTTGGTGCATTCAGGAGGTCAAAATTTAAAATTCCCAATAGTTTTCAAAAGCGCAGAGAAAAATTAAGGAAAAACGGGAATTTTTACCCAAAATTAATTTCGGTTTTGGTGTAACTCTAAAAAAAAGACCGTAGATTCATGAACTGTTCACTGAATGTTTATATTTGAATTTTCTATACACGATACAATTTTCAAAATATTTTGATTTTTTTTGAACTGTTGTTTATGGACATATTCAGTTCCCAATATTTTTAGTTTTTTTTTCTATGAGTAAAATCTATAAAATAAAATTTTATTGACAAATTTAATAAAAGCTGAAAAATTGAATACAAGGCTCCTAATATATTATTACAATGACAATTGAAAAATATTAAAAATCCATAGTGACAATTTTTTTTTTAAGAATTAAAGTTCAAATTTTGACATAAAAAGGGGACTGGGTCGATATGATATACCAGAGCAATATGGCACTTTGATGTTTCGCTAAGAAATACTGATATTTAAGTACCAACTACCAAGGTATCATGAAAAACATTACTAATGATCTTCTATGCATAATATTATACACGATAGCAGCGTGCTTGTAACTTATCACAGAATTGGTAAACAAAGTTATATTTTGTGGGATATAAACGATTTTATCACACTCAATATTTAGTTTTTATATATTCAATTTCGTTGTACTTAAGATCATATATTTTAAATTACACAAAGAAAAGGTAAGCTATGAAGCTCTCATTTTACCCGAGTATATAGGTAAAATAACAGTACAAATTTTTTAAAAAAGTTAATTTTTTTTTTTAATTTAATAAATTAAATTAACCTAACCTAAGGATTGAAAATTTAAAACAAGTTCCACGTAAGTAACTTTATTCACAATAATACCATCAAATATACTTTGTCATATATCATAGGGTTTTTTACTTGGACGGGGGGACGGTAGGTACAAACTTTTGCCCAAAATAATTTTTATTAAAATGTGGAGCGGTTCTAAATTGTTGTCAATTATGTACTTACTGTATGGTTTTTAAATTTTTTAGTATAAAACAACCAGCGGTGGTCTTCAACCATTTTGACTATAGTGACTCGTTTTTGAACAACATTTTTACAACCCGTGTCAACTTTGTAGGCCATGGAAGAAAAAAAAACTTTAGCTATTAGTTTAGTGTAATTTCCCGTGCATAAGACGTGTGGCTGAAACATTTCCAAAGAAGTTTCAACAAACATTTGTTTAAATTTGGGATCTCAAGTAAGCTCAATTAATTGACATTTTCTATGTCAGTAGACATCTTAACTGTCATTATATATCGACCGTAAAATATGGTTAGGTTATTCAATCCTTTCATAACTTATTCGAATGCATAATTCATAATTGTATAAACTTATTTATTTTTAACAAAAAAGTTTAGTACTTTTTTTTTAATTATAACTTGTTTATATTATAATATCACGCTTGTTCTTTGCCTAGTTTAGTAATGCCCAAATATTCTATACAATAAAGCATAAATTATTGTATTATCAAATATCTGTGAATTAGTATTGACATTTGACATAGGTAAGCGTATGAACCACAAATTAAAATATCATTAATCATAATATCTTTTTTATTTTCTACTGAAATGTGTAGGTATTATTGCTATTAATATAAATTTCGAAAAATGAGGTGAAGATAAAATATAAACCCAATATCCATATTCACCTGCATGTTACATAATACATACATGTAGTTAAATATATTATATTTGAAATATAATTACATATACTATATACATATTAGTTATAAATATCTACTAATAATATTATAATTTATAAGTTTATAACTATCAAATTGTCTAAATTATACTCAATAGACTATGCATTTTAAAATCCATGGTATACAAGAGGGAAGATAGTGGCGTAGCTAGGGGGGTGTTTTAGGTGTTTAAACACCCTAAAACACCCTTTGTCCGTATTTAAATCACCTATAAAGTGACAAAAAATAAGGTCTAATATTTTAATGCCACCCTGGGCCAAAGCAGTGATCCTTACTAGTAATACATAACATATAATATAATCATCGATCCTTGACCAGTGGCGCAACTAGACACTTGGGGGGCCCTAAGGTAAAATATAAAATGGGGCCCCCTACCCTAAAATGTAAATTATCTTAAACAAACCAAGGTACATGGTACACCGCTTACTCCCTTCCTATAAGATAATCAAAACCATTCCTTATCCGTCAAAAGCTGCTCGTTTTTTGTGCATTTGAAGCGGAAGAAAAATATACATCCAGAAGTCCAATTTTAATTTTGAAAAAAATATTTGAATTCCTTTTTCTCTTGTCTAGATTATGTAGGAAATGGTACTATACATAAACTATAGTACTACAATAGATACCTACTAATTAAACAATAGAAAAACATAAAAACCATTTCCTACATAATCTAGAAAAGAAAATACAATATATTTTCAAAATTAAAATAGGGCTTTTGGTACAGGTGAATTTTTCTTCCGCTTTTTGGAATTTTCATGTTGAAACTATTTTGGTCGCAAAATTTAGTGACGTGTAACTGCGAGTATGTACGATACGGATTTCCAAGAATCTTAGCCGTAGTTTATGAATCACATAAAGTGTTCCGAGAAAACTAACGCACACTAATGAATAATATTGAATAATGATCAGTCACTAGTCACACAGTCACACATCACTCACGATGGGTGTAGAATATTGCCTAAATCCGATTCCTTAAATTGGTTCCCTTTTAACAGCTTTGAATTAATAACTCGTAGTGTAATATACTTCATAGGCTTAGGCTATTAACAATGTATAACCATCAAATTTTAAGCTATACGCCTATATCCGTAGAGGTTTATCATAAAATATAGACAGTAATAATAATTAAAAAATGTGAAAAAAAACTAAAAAAAATTTTTAATGTTTGTCCACATCCCACTGAGCAGCCACTTGTATTATTAGGGGGCCGCCTCAAAGTTTCACTTTGCTAACTTACGACTTACCACTATAGTTGCGGCACTGGATCCTTCTAAATAGTACTTACTACATTTTACAAAAAAGATCTCTTTTATAATATGCCACCCAGTTTTTACAGCACTCTTACAGATTCTTAGAGATCACCAGATACTTTAGAAGGGATTGAACATATACGAACGGAATTGCAGCACAAAACTGCACAAATGGAACACAGATGAAAGCCAAGGTTTGAACTCAAAATGTTATAACATATATGATACCTAAAGTTTATAAATATTTTAAGCTATATAATATAATATTAAATATTTATATGTACTGTTATAATTGAGTATCAAATAACGCTTAATTAAGAGTTTTGTACCCGAATAATTTACTCGGGTTTTGGGTTTTGGGGGATGCATGTATTGGGGTGTTCAATCACCGGAATAAAAATGTAAACAAACATTTGGGTGTTAATAACTGTTATTATTAACACCCATATAGTGGTTCATATAGGTTAACATGGGTGTTTAGTATAGTTCAGAAAAAACATAATTTTTTATAGTTATTGTATCAGATATTTTTTTTTAAATTTTAATTGTGTAGAAAAATGTCCAAATGTTATTATTATTAAATAAATAATTAACTACAAAATCAAACTAATCGCATAAAGATAAAATATATACAAAATTATATATCACATGAAGATTGTAAAATAAAAAATATTCGGGTTTTAGGTTAATTCGGGTGTTTTGAAAATAGAATAATTTGGGTTGTATGGGTTCAGGTGTTTGATTTTTTAAATTTTTTTAAGGGTGTTATGGGTTCTGGTTGATTCGGATACAAGGCCCTGGCTTATATTTATATTTGTGGGAGGGGGAGGATTGCTGTACCAATATACTTATGTTATAATCCCTATATAGGGACGTGTGCACCGTATTGATAATTATACACGTATGTATATAATGTATGTAATAATAATTATATGATATCATGTTCCAGTATTTTATTTATATTAATGTTACGACTCAACATATATATTTAAAATTTTTTGCTAATTTGAAATTATTACAAAATATTTGTGTTATTATTTTTACACGTCATAGTATAATTTTTAAAAATTGTTTACTCCTGTTGGGCTATTTTAGCTTGACAATTGAATACAAGTTTTCTAATAAGTTGTATTTAAAAATATCGAAAGTACAATCACAATATTTTTGTCACTTTTACATTTTGTTCTAATTTTTTCTCAATTCAAGCACTGAGTATAGGTACAATAAAGTCATAATTTGGTACTACCACCATATCATCACGTATATTGTGTGTAGGTGTACTTACTTTAAAGTTCAGAAAATCAGAATTTGAGTAAACTCACTATAGGAAAAAAGGAGGTTAGATAAATCCGAGCATGATGCTTGGTAAATCACTCTGTATATACTACGCGTAATGCGTGCATTTTATGAAATTATTTTAGTTGTTATATTACCTTCTTTTTATGCTAGGTGGGTATGTATTTAAAATATTTATGCGAATTAATTTGGTCAAAATATGTAGAAGTAGGTATAGGTGTGTGTTTTTATTTAATGTCACGACATTAAAATCTAAATTAATCATGATAAATTATTTCACTTGAGCAATTTTCGTTAAACGTTCATTGATTTAATTAAAAATTGTACTAATAAATAATATAGGTAATTATTGATACCTCAACATTAACGGCATTACGGTATTGTCGTATAACAATAAATATGAAAACAACGCAGTTCATTAATACCTACACACACGTGATGAAATCTTACTATGAATTTTAATTAACAATTAACACATTCCAAAGATAAATGTGAAAGATAACAACAATGTCATAGTAATATATACTGTATAGTGTATAGTGTATAGCACAGCATTGTTTATAATAATATTATTATATTTATTATTTTTTATGATGGTCATTCAATTAAAAAAAAAAATACGATCGCACACGTGCTTATATAAATAAAATACTTCCTATGTAGAGTTCTTATTATTAACTATGTGCTTGCATTAGTATCATCATTGCTTGTACATGATATCTTATAAATTACAATTCGATATTAAATATGAAAGTCAGGATTGGTAGATAACTAGTCCATATTATAGGCTACTATAATAGGTACATAAAATGCATGATAGGTATACTCACAAGTTATACATTTTATTTGATATATTGAGTTGTTTGATTGGCTTGTCGTTGTATAATAATATATTATAATATACTTACATATTATAATAAGCTATATAGGGTACCTAGAGGAATAAGACATAATGTATCGGATTTCACGAAACTGGAGTGAAAAATGTACTCAATAAATTTGTTTGTTGGACATCTAAATAATGAAATAAAATAGGTGATTTAATAATATTGGTATCGAAAATCCGAATTAAATGTTGATATTTTATACGTGTATATAATATGTAAATATTTATTTAATGTTTAGTACATATGAGACACGAATCATATGTATAATATTTGTATAATATGTTATATTAATTTTTTTAAATTTTAATTACCTAGAATTAATGATGATCAACGGTTTTTTTTGTTTGTTAAATGATTGATGATAGCTGGGCGATGGGCTAAGGACAACGATAATACATGCAAACATCAGAAAAATGTTTCGATTCTTAATTATTACCAATTATTTACTATTGGACATACTACTCTGGGACATTTTCGTATCTAATATATTATATTCACGAAGAGTCGTAATTTATGTTTGAATATAATATAACTTATATTTTGGCTTAGAACAATATTGTTCTATGATTATACAGTTCAATAATGATTAATAAAATACATATATCTAAGTATACACCTATATATATATGGTAATGTAGTACAGATACTCTATGTACGTTTCAAATAGGTAATATTTACAAGTATAATTCTGGACTACAACTCTTAATAATCTATATAATAATTAATATTATAAAATAATAAACTCACTATAATATAATGATATATAATGATATACCTACTGTAAATGATTATTATTTTTAATGTTTAAAAATGTTATAATTGGATTGATGTCGTCAATTTGTCTTATTAAATCTATATATTATATAATGCGCAGTCTTGTAAATTATTCGAATAAATGATTTCAAATTTTTTTTTTTTTTAATTTGAATTCTGTTTTAAATACTTTTTGAAAACATTATTCGAATACGCATTCTGAATAATTATTTTTGTATCTTTTTTTCATTAAAAATACTTTATTTTAACTTGAAAAATAGTTTATTGGTAGGTATTTGTGACAAAACAAATTCATCTGTTAAAAATCAGGCACATTATAAGGAAGTTATGGACAATGGTTTTTCTCTTTGAATTGAATATGATTGACCCAAATTAATGTCCAACCATTTCAAAACTGATAAATATTGGTTGGAAAAAAAATATATTCTAATAGTATTCGAATACTTTTATATGTGTGAACCAAGTAGTTTTTTATACAGTCTGCATGTATGTGAACTGAAAAGCAATCGAGTAAATTATCGAGGTGTAACTGCCTATATTGTTCAAAATTGACGTATAGGTATGAAGTATGAAATAAGAATATCTATTATGTACCTACGTGTTGATCGTGTCTCGTAATTAATTATTATATACGTAACGGGTTCACGACATTATCATTGCACTTGTAATAATAAATAATATTTTAATAATTCGATCTGTTTGTCTTTTTAGATTTTTTAAATTTGAATTGTATATATGTATATAATAATACAAAAAATATTATTATCATCATAACCAAACTCGGAGCACGACACAGAAACGCATCGTATTTACACCGCTGCGGCAGACGGCGTTTTCGGCGCACGTCGTGTAAAAAAATAAAAATGCCTCGACCGCGCGCATCTTGCGCAGTGCGTTGCGTACAATGGGCGGCGTGTGTTTAACATCCTCAACCGAATATAACATGTGAATACAGTAGTCGACGCCAACTGTCGGGGGCGTAGGACGTGATTTGTTTTCAGTTCGTTTATAATATTATTCTTCGTTCGGCCGCACACGCGTTGAAACCGCATTGTATTATCATTGTTATCGTCGTCGTCGAAGTCAACACGGAGTTTTGGAAGCGGCCGCCGAGAGGAGAGATGCGTTTTTGAGATTTGAAATATAATAATATACTCCCAGGTACGTTATTAGCTATATATAATAATATTTGTGTGTTACGCAATTTATCTTATATTCCTATAGTACAATATAATATAGCTGGTACACAAAATAACATATATACCTATCAGAAAACTTATTTCAAGTAGGTGTATAATAGTGGTTTGGTTAGTGTGTGTTAATTCGTTTTTCGAATACTACATATTTTTAATTCTACACACGAAACACGCCGCGGTCAAACGAACGATTTACGCGATGCATATTATATAGGTATAGTGTAGGTATTATATTATATATAAAGGTATTGAGGTGTGTTGTTTTCTTTTTTTTACACGCGTATCAATATTATTAATAGACATCCCTTACCCACTATCTCACCTATATTGTGTATGATATTGTAATATATTATTATTCCTCATTTACAACGATACTGCAGCAGTAGTAGCCGTGCGTTATAACACCGCGGTCGTCATCATCCTAGTAATTTATAATACATATTATAATATATACTAAATACAATATATTTTATTTATTTTCGTAAACACACGCGCCATTGTATTATATTACATAGTATAATATAGTGTTATCCATACACGGCCGCACCTTTGACCCGCTATACTGGTGTGCGGTAGTCGAGGCCTCCGATTAACAAACTAAATAATATAACTTATAAGGCGATTGCGTTGCCAAACTAAATCATATTGTATAACGAGTGTGTATGTATATTATACATGAGTAATAATTGTATGGAGAACTGCGCGTGCCGACGTTTCCAGAAACGAATTTGATTAGAATCGGCCGGACGATATTTGTTCGACGATTTTTTAATTGCCAGTAATTAAATCAGCGTCCAACCATAATCGCGTGTTACATTTTTTTATTCATTGGATTAACGAACCGCATCCTGGACACGTTCGTCTGCGTGTCCGAAATCCGTGCCGCCAGGGTTCAAGATCTGTGTGTGTATAATATTATTATTATCATCATCATCATCATACAGCTGCTCCATACAACAGTAAAACGGCGACTGTACTTATATAATATATATATGATATTGTAATGGTATTACTGACGCGCACGTTTCGTGACCCAGCCCGCCGACATGGGGTTTGATTGTCTTTCAATTTAAGTCGTCGTCTGAGAGCAGAGACCCCTCGTCTTCTTTCGAAACGCGCGATTGACAATATACTCAATAGCCAACCCGTTTGTATAGTATGTGTGTGTGTGTGATAGTTGCCAGATGTTGGACGTTGCATATATGTGTGTAAACTGTATAGGCACCTCAGTATAAAATAAGATCCCATAACAATATTATATTATTCCGAACGAGATTATTACAGGGTGATCATGAGATTTATGAGATCGATCGACCCGATTACCATGATAATATTATATTATACCATATTTACGTGAAAATGGCTGCGTATAACGTTGTGTATAGGTTTGTATATATTGTATGTATACATTGTACCTACATAAATATTATATTATATCATGTCAATGTCCTGTTGGATTAAATTAATATCAGATACATTTTAATATTATCTACTATAGATTCTATAAAATAGTCTTAAATTTAGTTTTAGATGAGATGATTTTTTTATAAGCAAAAATGACTATACATTTCTCACCGAAAATCAAATATAAAAATGTATTTGATATCTAAAATAACTCTCATTGTTAATATTTAAATATTTTTCAATATTAAACAATCGTTCGTTTATCTCGCTATACCTACCTATCGAATTGTGAGAATTTAATCATTAGGACATTAATATACACAGATCCTTAAACGTTTTGATGAACAACTTGTTTGTTAATCAGAGTAAATAATATGATAAGTTTAGTGTAATCTTTTGACCTGTATAATATTGATAAAAAAAGACCATCCTAACAGGACTGTAACAAGAAATAGGACTAGAATTATTATCCAGTTACAAGCTAACAACATAATACATACATTTTATAAGTTTACAACGATTTTATAGCCAACTTATTCATTTATGTATTTACTTTTGATTTCTTTTAGAACTGTTTCAACATTAAATTAAAAATATTATTTTGACTGAAATAAAACGTCGTTTATGATTGTATAATAAACTTATTTGGAGGGGTTAAAGCCCAGGCTCTACTTGCTCGTATAATAAAAAAATGAATCAACTGACTTGAATAGTTTCACTCATATGGCTATATAATATAGTTTAGGTTTGATTATATTAAATATTTATTTATTTCTGTAAAATTATAAAAATATTACAAGTGCCCATTTTCATAATAAGTACTTTGTGAGTTTTGAGTGGCTAACTTTAAATTTTAGACTACTTAGCCCGTAGGATCAAAATCCCCCCCCCTCCCAAAAAAAAGACTTCTCCGCCAATGTTCATAATAATATGTCTATTAGAAACTATGTATGTAATATATTTTATATACATATATAATCAAAAATTAAGTAAATATCGATGATTCATTTAACATAAACAGAATCTGTTAATTTCTGCAAGTTTTATTTTTGAACAAGATAATAGTATTTTAATTTCTCAGGTAGATTGAAAAAAAAATAATCAAAATATTCAAGACGAATTGGAAGCAATACTTAAATATAAGTATTATAAGTATTTAACGCATTAGAATAAAAATTAAAACATTAGTTGTATAATATAACATTTATAGCGTTATAATATCGACATTAATCATACCTATATGGCTATATATCATTGTATTATAATATTATATAGTCTCATCATTCATTAATCATTATTCATTACCCATTGACCATTGCATATTTCCATACCTTATAAATTATAAGTATTAACCTTATCTTGGGTATTATACTCCGTTCAGATATGTTACATTTTATTTTTAAATATAGGGAGGTAATAGGTGTAATAGTAATACTTGAGATAATATTATACTAATAGACAATCGAAAATGTCTATGGGTATAATATAATATAACTCTCTAATAAAATCAATAATAATGTTCTAATATTACGCCGCATTCAAAAAAATATAATTATAAATTTAACACTTAACATTTGAGTAGGTACCTACATAAAAAACGTATTTTTTTTCAATTCAAAATTAAAATGTTTGTTATTGAACACATTTTTGACGGACAGACACTAGTATTATAATTATGACTATGCTGCCACTAAAGCCATGTGCAATCATTAACAGGTCAATAATACGTTATTCAAAATACCACTTTAACTCGATAAAAAAATATATCAATCATTGGAGATCTAATGATGTTCATAGATCGAATCTAGAACGAATACAATAACAGTTTATGATAAGGTGCACATGTGTTCTATAATATAATCCATTGAGTCTAAATTCCTCAAATTTAAACACACGACCATTAACATTATCCATTAATTTTCTGGCAACGCTCGGCGATGTAAAATATAAACGTACACTCAAACATTATAAACATCGTTTTAATCAACGTATATTCTATCAATCTATGCTTCTTTGTTATTATAGTAAAATTAATGGGTATAGGTATAGGTAATAGGTAATAGGTATACATACAATTTTAATAATTGTTATTATTGTTCAATCTGTTTATATTTTATTTAAAAACAATATAAACTTTTTAATTATGAACAATAATATTATAATTTTTAATACCGATTGGTTATTGTTTATTACTATGACAGTTCTAACGAACAACTATAATTTAAAAACTTAAAATTTAAAATTTGATTGGTGCTAAAAATACTGTACTCGTGTCAAAATCATTATAATTTATAATTCATGGTATCTTTTGGTATAGATACTTAAACTCAAAATTAACGTTTAAATATTTCTTAAAAATCTGAAATAGCCAATTTATTGAGAATTACATTATCATAACTAAATTTTTTTGAGAAAAAATCGTTAATTTTAAATTATTTCAAATTTCGAATTTAAATATTAAAACACTTATAAAATAAAATTAAGACGGTTTTTACAATACTTTTCAGTTACCATAATATGGCGTAATTGTGCAAAACTATCGTATAAGGAACCGATTGTATTGAATTTTAAGCTTTTTGAATGGAAAAAAAAAATTTATAACAAATCGGAAGAAATTAAAAAAAAAAATTACAATTGTTTATAAATAGTTTAAAAAAGAACCAGAATATAAAAAAATTATATTTGTTTCTAGAAAATGTTAATAATTTAGTTTAAAATTCAAGTCATGTTATTTATTTCCGAAATACAAAAAAAAAAAATAAATTATATTTTGTTAAAAACTTCTTTTTAAATAGAAACTTTGTAAATTCATTTTCAAAGTTTAAATATAAACAAATATTATTCAATAATTAGATAACTATAGTTATAAACCATAACACGTTATCACACGTAAAATATCGATTTCTATCTTCAAACGACTTCTTTTATTTTGTTGTAACTCAAAAAAGTATTAAATCATAGAAACTTGAAACATTTCACTGTTACTTGAGTTATAATTTTCTATTATAATGCAATTTTGAATTTTGAATATATTTATAAAATTATAAACATTTATAGACATTTGCAATGGATTTTTTTATTTATTTTTATATAGATATTGATTACAAATTGTATGCTCAGTAAAAAGCTCGGGAATGTAATACTAGTAACAGTGGCAGTGGGATATAGGGTTATTTGAAGCAATTGCTTCATGTCTAAAATGGGTGGGCGTATAATTGTAAGATCTCAACATTAATATCATGACAAATATTATAATTAATATAATATAATCTAATAGACTAGATTACGTTCAACCAATGGATCAAGATCGATTGGAAAGTCAAAATATTTCAAATATACAATATGCTTCAAAGACTAAAAAAGTTCACGCCGCCACTGACTAGTAATACAAGATTACTCGTAAGTTTATCTTGTGGGTAACAACTAGCAACCTAAAAATCTTAAAAATACATAATATGCACAATTTATTGTTTATAATGATTTCAAGTTAAAATATTAATGAAATTGGATATGTTAACGAAAAACTACGTTTTTAGTTAAAATGTATAAATTTGCTGTAATTAAAAAAATATCAATTGTAGGGACCTGAAACTTTCCGGCACTACTTACGAATATTATTATTTACTACCTATACATAATTCAATTTTCAAAATATGTAGACTAATTTTAATCTATTTATTCTGAGATCTTATTCACATTGTTCTATACGTTATTTCGGAATTGACATGAGTTCATAATATTACAGCTATAGTTATATTATAATATGAAATAATATTACTATATTAATTACTATAATATAATATACCTATGCGATTTGTTTTTTGTAAAAACTTCTAGTAGTATAGTTACTAGTTACTATAGAAAAAGCTGTATAAAGATTTGCCATTAGGTACTAAAATAAACTAATAATAGCAATAAAAATTAAAAATATCTATAGTTAAACATCCTTAAGAATACACCTTTGCATCTATTGAACTGAGCGACTTCCCCGGTTTTTTATTTTGTTTTGAAAACTGTAGAAAACTTATATGTGTTTATATTTTCTAATCCAAGTTTGTGTCACCCCAGTTGAAAATCTCTGATCTAAAGTCTAAACAGACATTTTACTTGAACATTGTTGTTGATTGGTTAGAAAAACAAACAACGAATCGGATATGGATTACGTATTCTGAATTTCTGAATCATCGTTGTTTTAGAAATTCGGATCATTGTTCACAAGTCATAACGATGTTAATATATAACTACAAAATAATATTCCATACGTCCTTACTCCCTACACATAACACTATCGTATATTGTTGATACTAAATCATTTTATTTAATGTACGTTGTCATATTCTTTTATTTATTTATTTTTTTTTATATATATAGATTTCCAAAGAATTAGTGGTACAATGGATACGGCAATGGGTAAGTAGCGTTGGAGGCGGTTATAATATTATGTTCAATGATAACTTATACGCTACATATGCACTCGTGTGCATAGTAAACAAGAAGACCACCACACTATATACATATTATATACCTATCTATACGCACACACGCACGCGTGCGCTTGCACACACACAATGCCCATTAAATCGCCCTTCCTGCATATAAAACATCCCCGTGACTAGAAATACTTAATCGATTATAATATATAATTTTTATTATCATTATTATTATTATTTTAATAATATATTTCTAAAACGTTTTCTTTTCAAGACGCACGGTTACGTTTTTTTTTTTGAAACAGTGGGGCCGCCGACCATTATAGTGTGTGCCACCGCACGAAGATCTCGTTATACATATAAGTACATCCGGAGGTGTCCTGCCATTAACATGGTCTATACCTTTTAAATATAACGCGCTGAACATTGTTGTACCATCATTTATTATTATAAACCAATATTAAATTATATTTTCTGGTATAATATTATTCTTGCGATTTACGTGTTTTCGGCCCACGTCTTAATCTAACATTCTATAACCACTGAGATGTAGAATATAACAACCATCCCTTTACGACCCAGTAAAACCATATCATTATAATATTGATATAATTACGTCGAAATGTTCTCGCTTTGGCAAACACGGTTTTAGGTATCGGCAAAATATAATAATATATGTTCTAAATCTCTATGTTTTTTGTAGGCGGCCGGAAAACAAAATTCGCCCAATATAATCTAAGTACACATCACACGCGTACACTCGTCTGGTAGTTCCATCGGGATTATATAATATTAATCCATCACGATATGGCGTGTAATTAACCATAATAATATTATATTCGCTGTCTCCTATATATACATGTATATACCTTCATGTAAATACATAATATTATATTATTCGAGGGTTCCTATATAGGGTTACTGTATACACACACTCACACACTGAACACAATTTATGCATCCGGACGCGCTTATATAATGTTCTCGCCGTTCGTTGCAGACTATTCGAAAAACGCGTATACTGAGGCCAAAATTCGCTAAATATGGATGGCATTGTGTGTTTTAGTCGTAGTCGGATTATTATTATTTCCCGATATTCGTATTTCACCTCAAAATTCCGTCAAGATGTCTGGCGTACGGGGTCCGGTTTCCTGTCGGCGACGGCGGGCGGCGAGTCAAAAGACGCATGACCGCGTGTTTGTACAATAGGGCCCCTGCAGAAGGTCGGTCTTTTTACGACCCAAACCGAACTGATAGACCGGGGTGTGGGGGAGGGGGTGTAGGAGTATTGCACACACGATCCGTGCCATGTGTAAATCGTTTACGAACAGCGTGCACGCGGACGGTTACCATCAGCCTACCGAAAAGTTATAACCCCAAAGAAAAGATTCAATCTGGACAACATCATTATGCTATTGTTTACGGAGAAAAAAATATGTATATACACGCAATACGTTGTACGTAAGATGCCTGCTATATAACATATATATATTCACACAAAAATACAATATTAGTATTTTAAACATGTACAGGAAAAAAACATTAAAAAAAATAATCCCTAAAATAGGCGTGTAAAAAATAAATAATCAACGAGTATTGTGCATGTAGCGTATATATAATATATAATATATATGTATGCATATATATATATAAAGGATAACTATATATACATATGACATATGTATATAATATATACAACTGTTTATCATTGTAGACAACCCTTCTTATTTCGCGTTGAACCAAGGGCTGCGGAGGGCAGTACCGCTGGTTGATAGGCAGAGGATGGCTAGGAACAAAACAGAGACGGGATCAATGGGCAGGACCAGAAAGACAGATAGGAGCGGTAACAAGTGCCTAACGAGGTCCTTTAGCGCTAACATTGAAGAAGCTAGATTACTGGTGATGGGACAACCCAGGCCGGCAGACGTAGCACCATCAGTTAAGCATAGAAGACACGCAAGCACCGGTCACAAGGTAAGATTTTTATTCTCACTAACCGTAATTCAAAGCCAGAAATTTCATTATATTATAACATATAAATTAGAATATACAATATCGACAATAATATGCGCGATAAAAATTACAAATGCTATCACTCATCATCAATTTAAGATTTCCAATGTTTTCAACCAAAATGAGTCTTTATAAAAAATAAATACCTAATCATCTAGACAACAAAATTATTCCACTAAAAAATTAACAAAAAAAACAATGGGTTTTTGACTGACAGTCATAAATATTATTATATCTTAACATAAATCGACGTTTTAGGTACAATATTATGCTTTATATGAAGAGATGGTATAGGTAGGTAACATTTTACCAACTTGGTTTTTATTTGTTAATTTTGTTTACCACTCAAAATACGATATGTGACCCCTACTTAATTTAATTGTAATTGATTATCATTTATAAAATAGATATGTTTTTGATTTAGTTATTAGCTCCATCAAACGATTAACCACATATTATATTATAACTGAGTTGTGGTTAAAAAGGTTAAACTTTTTTTTATACATATTTTGAATAATATAAATTTTACTTATATAAAATATTGTCATATTTTCATACACTAATACGGAGAAAATACAAGAAAATAGTTTTCGGACCCATATACTTGTTGTATTTTTACTGTACTAATGTCTAATGTATACGTGTGTTGAATATAATAATAATATTTTATTTACGGAATAATATTCCAATTTACAATAATTTATAATAATGGCAGTACATATTCGTATTGAGTAGTAAAACTTAATAAAAATCATAATACAAAAAAATATGCATACTAGAAAAGTAGAAACTAAAATAATGTGACAGTTAAATAACTAATTGATATGATTTAATAGTTAGGTACTATTTTAAAAACATCCATTTAATATAATATAGTATTATCATAGTGGTGTATCGTGTATATTGTATATACTACCACTTCTAAAATATAGGTACTTATACTGTAATTTTCTACATCAAATCTTCGAATAAATAATACTATTTTTCAGTCAGTCAAATTATTCCAACTTGATGTATACTATATAGCCTGCAGAAATAATGATAAAATCTATGTATTTTTAAATCTTCGACTATTGTTTTCTAAGTAGGTATACTATTTTACTAACCATTCGATGATTGTTCAACCATAAATATTGTTTAATGACTTTAATTCATAATATGTAGGTAATCTTAAATCATCATAATTTATAAAATCTTAAAATATTATAAATTCGTATATAACGTGCGTATATGTATTTTGTAAAGATCTGTAAGAGCCAAAAAGTAAGGACACTATAAAGGTTCTTGAATAAATAGGGTGCGTGACGTGTTTACGAGTAGAGTCATACAAATGACAGGTTAAGATTTAAGACCGATAATACAACACAGTAATTTTAAACATGATTTTACGTCACCATGTCATAATAGTAAGACGATTTTTTTTGTACAAATATAAAACATTGTACTTAGAAAAGATTACAATTTTGTTTGAAAAGTGCAGATGTAAATATGTAATATTGTACTAAAATATATAATATATTTTATACTAAATGCCCAAGTATTACAAGTATTAAATCCCGACCACCAGATTAACGTGCTAGACTATTGATAAATATATATAAATATATTATATGCAATGCAGTCATTATAATTTACACAATAAAGTATTAAGGCGATTCTGGTGATTACCCTCCCAATAAATAGCCCAATAAACCAGGAATAATTTGCAAATAAGATATTTCACTACTACGATATGTTACCATATTGGTAAATTATTAGTAAATTATGAATTAGTCATTGAACAAGTAATTCAATCTGATTCTTGTGTTATTCTTAACTATCAGCTACCTAATATTATTAAACTTAATAAAATATAAATTCCAGTTGTTGGACTGTAAGTCTATAATAGCATAGTTTATAGAAAAAAATAAGATTTTAAGTACCTTCACCACGATGATAGATATAATATACCTATTTGTTTGGAAAGTCATAAAAGTCCGTAAAATAGTTTTTCTTACACAACTCAACAACTGTATAAACACAAACTATATAATCCAAAAATAACACAATACTTTACACAATGGGGTTACATTTTTTTTTAAAGTGATCCCTCATATTTTCTTATCTTAAATATTATACAAAAAAAATTCTTGATAAACGAAAACGTCTTTGGCAAAGGGTTTTTTCTTTTAGTTCAAACGGTTGAGTAGACGGATTATTTGGCACTTGTCTATGTGTTTCAAGGCTAAGGTTAAGATAAAATAATTGGACACAAAAAAAATTGCATACAGTATACACTTTTAAACAATAGGTAATGTAATAGTAGTTTCAAGCTCTACGCAATTTATTTACCGGAATTTCGTTATATTTGTCATAATATACTATGTAAATTTATAATATGATCTTAAAAGTCATACTTGCTATTGAATAAAGGAAAGCTAATGCAGCAATTTCATTTTGGTATTAATTAAGCCATTAAGTTTTTATATAGATATAGTAACTGTTACAATTTAAGTGATCTTTAATATCGTTATTCCATAAAAGTAACGGTGTAGGTACTTAATTTTTAATATTTATAGAAGGCATCGTTATTATATGATTTATCATATTTATTTTTAAAATATCAACTTGATACACAAAATAATATGATCGTCCATAATGTTAAGTGTTAACCATTATCTTTCTTATTATATTATAATGTTTATACGCATATAATATTTTTAATTTATCCATATGGCTATATGACTATATGAGGTACCTATAATATCGACAGAACCGGCGCAAGAGCAGTACCACCAGTGCACCTGCAAACGGCCCCGCTCAAAAGTAGAGCCCCGTTCCCGTAGAAACGGAGCTCACTTCAGAAAAGCAAATCACTACTAAACAAATATTATAATTTTGAAAAGATAACACTTTTCAAACTTCAGTTGAAATAATAGTTCTGTGTTATCCATGCGGTTATACGTGTAACTTAACTTTTATTCAAAAATTCTAATAATTCTACAAAATTCTACAAAAATTAAAAAAATTAAAAAAATGTTTACGATACATTGAAGAGAATAAACAACGTAAATCGTAATTAGGTACCTACCTACTGAATCAGTTGCTTAAACGGTTTTTAGATTGTGAGTGAAGCGATGGATTAGATCTATTGATTAATATTTTTGACTATTGACACTTTTTCTGGTAGTAAACTTCGTCCAGAAGTTACGTTTAGTCACTTTATGTCTCTATAGATCAGAAATTTACAAATCGTTCCTTAGGAAATGTTCAGGTACTGCATTTAAAACACAAAACATAATATATCCCGCCATCCCGGTGACAGTGCCATCTCAGTTTTAATATATGTATTATACATCAATGAAATATTATTTTATTATATTTTGCACGGGGACCCGCATATCCTAACACTGGTCCTGCACATCGATGTATTAAATTATAGTAATAATTGCTGCAGTATAATATTATAATTTATAATCTTAAATACTCACTGCTGTAGATAATTTTTTTATTACGGTCGTATACAGTCGAATGTATTGCACCGGATTATCACAAATCGTAATATGCAGCAGCCGTTTATAACGTTTAATTCGAAAATAATTATTACCAAAAATTGATGTACGTTTAATTTTTGTTTCTATACATAATAATGTATTATTCAGGATTCGCTACAACACGATTTAGTTCACTGTGACCTACAGCCCGACGGTGACGTTTTCTTCAGCAGCAGCGGTGACGTGCGGTACAGCAACCTGAAAGCTACTGCCCGAGGGGGCCGAAGACACTCGATAAGCTCGTTCGGAAATTATTCCAGCAGACGTCCGCTGAGTGACTGCATGGCGAAATCTCCTCGAGCTGCAGGCGACTTCAGAGGTAATTCATTATTTCAGTACCTACCTAATCTGAACCTATATAATAGGTTTGTGCTTTTTATACTTAGTTTCGTGCCAAAAATCATATCCCGCAATTCACGTGACATTCTTTTTATATTATTACGACAAATCGGTTTTTTATGCGTTTAAGTAAAATTTGTTTACATATTTACATTCAGCAACATCTCCGGTTTAATAACCCAAAACAATATCTGGCATTCTGGCATATGACCCTCCTCAAAAAACATAAATTAAAAAAATGCAGGCTATAATTTAAAAGTGCGTACTTTGTGGAACACTCTGTATATAATAATAAATAATAATAATTGATTTTATTGGAATATCGGACTGTGGGAAATTAATACGACCAAGTACTATACCGATAAAATTGTATATATGCATTGTTTTTAAAACTATTATAGTATTATATATAGGTACTGCAGCGCAATGGTTGAGAAATTTTATAGTAATGATAATTATTCATCAAGTGGAATTATTATGAAATCGCGAATTCCTAATACATAAATAATGTGCAATTAGATGGGTTTGTTTTTCTATTGGTTTAGTTATAATTTATATTTGATCTTGACGTTCTTATTTACCAAGCTGATATTTAATATTTATGCGTAAATAATAATACCACTATGGTATTTTAAAATTAATGTAGGTATTACCTTATAAACGATTTAACATAATATCGTATTTACTAAAATAACAAGAGTGTCACTCTTTGAAAGATAACTTTTCTCGTCAGTTTTTATTCATAAATTGTTAATAATGTAATAATTAATAAAATAAAATGTAGAATAATACATGCATTCAGTGGATAACCCTGAAGAGACGGTTGTTAACACAAGGTATACGTTCGAAATGTATTAATAAATTAGTACAGGATTATAAATATTCAAATTGTACAAAAACGTCATGGAATAATAATAATTTAACAAAGCTCAATAATTGTTCAAATACTTAAAAATGAAATTATAATTCATTATTTTAAATTGCACTTCAATGCAATATAATACTGATTTCATGTGCGGTAATTTATATTTGTTACTGCGCTTTAAAACATTAAAACTGTATAAATTGCATAAAGTACAATATCACAAAAAACGAGGTCAAGCGAAATGAGTATAGCAAACGTGGCTTACAGAATTTTATTTTTAGAGTAAAAGTTTACAAGTTCATACACTTGCATTGTAATGCTTTCTTGCAAGTTTTTACTAAATACTTTTATATATTATAATAATATTTTATTTTATCCGGTATCCATATAATATTATGAATTATTAAATTGAGGTTTAGTTTTAAATAAATTATGTTTGAACCATGACATGTATAATGTATATACACACAGTTTTTCTTTGTAGGCACATAATAGAAAATTTTTTTAGTGTATGATCAAATATAAAATAAAATTGATTAGCAATATATATTTAGTAACTGTAACAAATTAAAATACAAAAATGTCAATTAGGCAGTACCAAATAAAATAATAGAACCTAAAATATTAAAAATATGATTTACCAACCCCCTTCAAAACAATTATTAATTGTATAATCATAAGTACAATTAATGACAAAATATATCATAAGCTTTTCGTGTTAAAAAATAATCCTTTAATTATAATATAATTTGATATTTTTTTTACAATTTAAGATACAATAACTATTCGAAATGTCAAATACAACAATATATTATACATAATTACTTCGCGCTTATTGATATAATATAATATATGGTACCTATGTATAAGCTATAACCGTTGAATTGAGCGCAAACAACAACATAGATGTGTTTAGAAAGCTTTGAAGTTTTTCTTGGAGTTATTTTTTTGAAACTGATATATTTCAATTACTTTATTCGCTTATGTTTTATTGTTTGTATATAAATATAGGATTTATACCGGGGAAACTTTCGTAACGTCTTGGAGTGTAGTTCCTGTATACAAACAATTTCATAAAAAATAAATATACTGTTGGCTAAACAAAACAGCCATCTACGGGTCTGAGCATGCGTGCGAGAGGAGGGTGACTGTTGAGTAGGGAAGTGTTGCTTAAAATAGTTTCAGTCCGCCACTTTCGTAGCACGTGTTCCCGCGGTGGAACACTATATGAGGATGTTTATTTCCGTACCTGCAGATGGAACTAAAATGTTTGCTAAACGATTATATAAATAACGAGAAAAAGGGTTGACGATGTATGCAATTGTAGTTTATGTGTACTGTGTACCGTATACATATTATTTCGAGAGACGATTAATTTTTTTATTGTATACCGTTTCCTTTTGGTACGCAACACATACGACACACATGTGAGTATCATGACTCTCTGGACTACGGCTGCGTCTAGCGAATTTAGTTTTTTTTCGACGACACGGCGTTAGCGTCTACAATCCAAAGTACAACAGCTAGGCAATAACTAGTAATAAATTATTTTATTTTTCAATATTGTTAACAGTCATCATCAATCATCGAGTTTGATTCGTAATTTATAAACTATTTACCAACATTTTTCGATTTACCAAGCATGCTCAACAGTCATCATAAATTAGGCATCATACAAGGAGTTGTATTTTGTATTTTAAATCCTTTAATAATATATTTCTTCAATTTCTGATTTTTGGAATATTTAAATATACCGATCGATTAAATAAAATATTTAAGAATCGTATATTTTAATGCTGAGATTGAAAACAATTTAAGGAGTGTCTTCTGGCCTACTTTTTCAAAATAAAAACCACCCTTTTTACTGTAACTTGTTAAGTAGGTAGGTACATAGTTATTTTGTTTTTATAAGCATTGATGTATCGGAATGGAAATTTAAACGAGTAGTTTCTGAGTAGTTAAAATGTATTTGCAGCTATAGGTGGTGAAATCCAGGGCTATAGATGAATAATATTTTTGGGACTAAATTTAAACTTTAAAGGCAGTAAAAATACTGTAGAATGTAGATTATTAATTTAAACAGATGATACAAACATTTTTTTAAATTATATAAATATGTCATTGGGAGGGGGGGCTTTAAAAAAATACAAACTTGGGCGTGTAGGGCTTTTTTTGATTCCATAAGGTAGCGCGACGGTCATCAGCTAGGCTGCCGCTGCGGAGTAAGTCTAGTCACACCTATGCTTATTAGTTATTATAAAATGTCAATTGATCAATACTAAATATTATAGTTTTCAAATCATCATAGCCGTATAGTCCTAAAGTTTAATGACTCAATGACTACTTGTTTAAATTTAGATTTAGATTTTTATGAATATTTATAATTTTTGTATAGGAATAGCACAATAAGCAAATATGATAATTAATATTACATTTTAATCGTGAATTATGCGAGGAGAGAGGCCAACCAGTGATGGAACCCAACGTGATACATTTTAGGTTAATAAATATTTACAATATTTTCTCTTAAGTCGATGGGATGGGATTTATGGGTTGTGTATTGGATGAGATTAGCGATACCAACGGGTTAGTATAGGAATGTAGATCGGAGTAAATAGATCGGAGTAAATAGATCTGTATAATGTTTGTTGCGGCTAATTGGTCAACTGATTCAATACAAACCAAGGTTATCATATGGAGAGTGATCGGCTGGAATGCTTGTATAGTTCGAATTTTGGACGGCTTAGCATAGAACCAAATTTGGATATCATATAGCCTTATCGGCCGCAAATGAAATTTATACATAATAAGTTTGGTGCGGATTGGGAGGTTTGATTTTAAAATTGGACGAAGTAGGTATAGTCGGTTGTTGAGGGTTTTTCTATATAGTATAAGGGGAAGAGCAATGTTAGTCTTTTATCAAAAGTAATGCCGAGATATTTGACTTCAGGAGATGATGGGATTTCAGGTGGAGGGTCGGTTCTTTTTAACGTTAATAGCATATACCTATACAAATTTGTCTTGATTTATTTAATTCGGCACTTAGTTGCCAGGTTGTCAATTGAATCTAAGTGGATCTGTAGTAGGTTGCATGTTTCGTCAGGGTCATTACTGGCACAAAGTATTGCTATGACGTCTGCGTAAGCGACCATGGTGGTGTTTGTTGAAACAGGTAGCCATATAAATATTAAATATGCCAGGAGAGAGGTCGCTACCTTGGGGTACACCAGCTTTAATGGAGAAGTATGATAAGATGATGAATGTGAGCTTCTATATCAGAAATTTAGATTTAGGTATATACATAAACATTTTCCAAAAAAAAATTTACATTAAAAATTTTGAAAGTTGTTCGGCTCGCTGCTGTACTGACGGATAATATAGATTTCATGTGTACCTCGTCATTAAATCACTGCTCATTCAGATATATTAAGTAATTGAAAATAATATACCTTTAAGTATAAATGCCAAAAATAATTTTATGCATAAATTCATAGTTAAAGAAAAATATGGTATCGAACACGCGTTTATCCTTACACAGTAGGTACATATTATACAGGTATTACTATGTAGGTTTAGGCATATACGTACCTATCGGTCAAATTTACTGACTTTTATAGTAATATAAATATAAAATCATAATATAACTACCGATACATTTTTCAATGTAGATATTATGGCAATAATTTATTGTAATAATTTCCAAATAAGAAATAATGTTCTTAAAAAAGTTGTTGTCATCTTCTTTATTATTTTATATTTCGTCTTGTCTTATAGATAAAGGCACTATATTTTTTTAGTCAGATGCACGTAGGTAGTAGGTACATTATACTACTTATATCATAATATTATATGGCTGAATAATATGATGGGTAAATATTAAATAAATTAAAATCATCATATTTTAAATGGCTCAACATATATAATAAAACCACGATAAAAATAAATAATTACAGTTTGTATTAATAACTTAACAAGTTGATTAAAACAATTTGACATATTATCAAATAATAAATTGTTTTATGAACGTGGATATCACCAGTTTATGGTCTTTGGCTATTATATTCACATGAGTCATAATAATACTACATATATTAAATTTAAATATCATATACCTAATAATACAATAATAATAGGTACTATAAATATTTACATTTAGGCTACACATAAAAACTCAGGATTAAACTATTAAGCATTTATGATGGTAAATTATTTCCAGTTGTAAAATATTCGAATAAATGTATTCAAATAAAAGTAATTAGATACTTTTGAACAAATTATTCTAATACGTCTTCTGAATAATTTTTTTTTTAATTCATTAATAAGATACCTTTTTTGAACTTGAAATAGTTTATATTTGTGATAAAACAAATTTTTCTATTAAGTCTATTTTAAGTTATAAGTTTTAATTTATTGAATGAAATATGATTGCGTCACTTTAATTTCCAACTATTTCAACTATTTCAATATTAGCGGGAAAAAAATTTATTCTAATAGTATTCGAATACTTTTTTGAGTATTTGAATATTTTTCTAAAATATATTTTTTTAAGTGTATTCAAATACATATTAGGAATACTTTAATACTCATTTATTCAAATACGTATTCCGAATACAAAATAAAAGTATTCTTTACAAAACTGAATTTATTTCAGACCAAAAATAATATTTTAATATGAAATGCTATCATAGTCGGTTTAAAGTGAAAATAAAATATTTATGTACACATTAAGTAGAAATCCGGATCTTCAAAGTTAAAAATAAAAATAAATAATACTACCTATACCATTATCTATGTATAGTTATTTATTTTACGTGGACCACTAAATGTTGTTTTTCTGATGTTAAACATTTACACACTAATCACTAATCAGCGTTCACACGCCCATATAAATTAATTTAAATAAGCTCCAGTAATAATGTCTGGATTTTATTTTGTAATTTTTCATATTTATAAGATTATAAAGTTAATTAAAAAAACTCCATCATAATGATCTAATATATATAATAACAATACACATTTATATAGTTCGGTTTTTGAACTTGTTTGATAAATGATTAGATTTTAATAGGTATAGGTATATTAAAACAACAAAATAATGATACTATGTAGTTAATTATTTACAGATTTTTAAAAATTCCAAGAAAATTTTTATTATTGATATTTGGTCTTTACACATTACACTCTATTAGATTTTGAATTTAATGTACGGTAGATTTTCGTGCTATAATAATTAATAATTGCAAATTGGCCATTATACAGAAATCTAAAGCAAAAATGATTATGTAAATAAAATATATAAAAAATGAAAATGCATCATTGATAAATTAATGGCTTCCACGCACTAAGCCGCTAATTATATTTATTTATTAATGAATTACCATTATAAGTAATAATCTTCTATAATGTGACATAAAATAAATAATAGGTAATAAAATCCGAACCATGATAATTTTTCAGAGATTATATTATTTTAGTTTTATAACTTCGGTCAATAGTACAAAGTACTTCTTTAATTTTAATTTTATTATACTCATTTTTATTAAATATTTTATAAGTATAGAATACAAATTAAAAATATAATTATATTCTGGAAGTACTATTGTACAGTATTATCGGTTTTTTTTTAACAATTTCATCATAGTTTATAATTTATTTTTTACTTTATCTAAACCCAAAATAATAATGTTTGTTTTTTATCACTCAAAAAGTAAAAATATAATAATTAATTTATGTTAATATGTAAAAAGCTTTAAATTTATACGTGGATGAATACAAATACTACCTACGTATGAAATTCAATATAATAATATTATAATTTATAATATTAAAAAATTGGTTTTAAAAACCTGAAAATACTAAAATTGAAGTAGTATGGAATATTTGTTAATACTATACTTTACATGTTAACCGATATTATTGACATAATAATGCTTGCCAATAAGACATTAGCTAGAGTATAATTTGTTATTACTTTTACGTACCTACCTAATGTGTTGTTTTATTATTTAATAGCTAGGGGAGATAAGATTTTCTTTTGAATTTCTACATACTATATTATGTCATCAACAAAATACTGATATTATTATACTGTCTGTACTCAATTTTCAAAATGTTTGTTTTAATTGTTTTAAACATATTTTAATATACCCCTATAATACTGCTATATAAAATTATATTTCCATTTCAATTGAACAAACTTTTTAAAAATAATATATTTATGGATAATTAAACATTTATTATTGAAATTACTATGTATTTGTTTATATGGACACTTTAAATTCGACAAGACATACATCGATACATCATACTGTAGCGGCAGCAAATGTAATGCATGTTCAACAGACAACAGTAAATAAGATAATAATTATAAATTAAAAATAGTTTCTAATATAACTATAGTAAGTAGGTATGTGAATTTCTAAACATTCGTATCTGTATTTTATTATCGTTATTTTTTCATTCATTTTCCCCATGGAACCTATGGCATAGGTGACTTAAAAAAAAAAAAATATTTTATTTTCATTGTTGATGTGAAAGCAAAAAGTTTTAATGTTTATAATGGTAGGTATACCTATTGATTAAGTGTGATTTCTTATCGTGTAATGTCTATTTTTGGACACGATGTAACGGAAATAATATAGACACATACCAGCTACAGTTTATCAGCATCAGTTTTCTCTATTCACGTGGTCCAAGGAGTATATTTTAGTTAGACCATTCTCCGCACTTCAATAATATGATTACGATTAGCGTGTTTAAACGGTTGAAATTATGGTATCATGACCTAAAATTAAAAATAGAAATTATTTAAAATAACGATTTAACCGTGTTTTGTGATAAGTTTTTCTTTAGTTTTAAATTTTAATGTGTTATTCTAGACATGTAAATATTTAAAGTATTTAGATTGAATAATTTTAAATTTTAATATATTATATATTTATATATAGATTACTTTAATCAAAATAAAAACTTTCATACAAATCAAAATCAAAAAAAGTGCATGCCAAAACTTGTACAAAATTACTCCCACAATTAAATTTTATACCTTAATATTAACTCCATGTATCCATGATCATGGGATATCAGAGAGCTACAACCGTTTATCACGCTATAGTTATAGGTACCCAGTACCTATTATTGTATTCCTCAGTACTTGTGCACGGAGGCACTGCTGCAAAAGGACAGATGAAGTATTTTTCTTATTGTTACAACCTCTTAACTGTCGACAATATTTATTTTTTTTATAATCTCATCGATGTTCACTTAAACAGATAGAGTTCACGTATAAATAATGTATATAATAATAATAATGTCATTTTAGACCACTGTAAATCTTTAAAATTGCAATTTATCGCGTTATACCTACGTCCTATTGTTGTAGGTATATAACTCGTTACATATTATTATTATATTCTCATTTCTCGCCACTTAATATTAGGTCTTATCTGCCGCAGTAAAATATTCTGAAAACCGAATAGGGTCGTCTACGCAATAAACTATACATCACGTTCAGCTGGTGTAAAACGGTCAATTATCAGTGACCCAAGTTGAATATCGATTTCTATCTGTAAATTATTAACTATTATTATTATTAGTATATGTATATTATTGCTATACACATATTATATTGTATATTTGTATATACGTATAGTACTCATGTGCAGCAGTCCTTCAAAGGCGTAAAAACTATATAATATAATATGACGATAATTATGGGCGAACTACGCGGTACGTGTTAAATAAATATATAAATTTCAAACCGACCACAACTGGAAACCATCGTCATCAATGTTTTGGTTGACGTGAATATCAATTTCCCCACCGCGGCGACCCTAATCGTATAGAAGCGTTAAGTTTTACGTCATCCGAAATAGCTCGGTGTGTGTGTATAATATAATATAGAGGCAGGTATACCTACTACCTACTATCTCTACTTATATTAATATAATAATATTATACGTCCTATGCCTTAAATGTAGAAATTGTTCGTATTATAATTCTGCCGTCGTCACACGGACCACGATGCGCATTGACAATTCGCTACTGGGTTTTAAAAAAACCGTACATAATATTATTATATGGTACGTACCTATATATATTATATTTATACACACACACATACATACATATATATATATATATAGAATTATATACACGATGATTGGTTAAAGACTGATTTTCGCTGGACAAGAATATAATGATTGTTTTTATTTTATGTTTTTTTTTAAAATTATTATTTCTATAAAAGATAAACAAGTATATATTACATAAACATAATAATACATATTAATATTATGCTTTTACTACTCTTCATTAAACCAATAATTATTATACAAATAATTCGTACAGATGTACCTACCTACAATATATCATAATACTTTGATCAAATATATGTTATATGTAGCCAGTTATAGGTGTAGATTAGCTTGAATATACACGCAGTTCATATACGTGAATCATCATACAATATACATGCATATTATTATATACAATAATTAGTTAATTCGATTCAATGTCATTACGGCATTACTAAAGTTGATTAAACTAGCTACCGCCGTTACTTATCGACTTCGCTTCCTGTTGTAAATTTGATACTATTTCTTCGAAGTAACAGTACTGTATCGACTATCGATAGCTTATAGAAGCATGTTCAATACAATGATGAACATTTTTAAAATGTTTTCTTAATAAAATGTGTTTCTTACCTAACCTATAGGCTACATAATACATATAGTATAGTCAATAATCATTGCCATATAGAGAATATTTATACCTATTGTCTCAATTAAATATATAGGCATTTATGCACTACTTATATGCACACAAAGCGTAGATCACGATGTTTTATACTATTTCTTGTAGACATTTTGATAATTTATATATTTTGGTTACGTGTTTTTATAATATGTAGTTATTACTTCAATGGAAATTGTTTTTGAAATTTCCATTTAATTTACACAAAAAAAAATTAAATTAAGTTGTACCAAAATTTATTTTGCAACAACTAACAAACATTTATGCATGTAGAACGAAATACTCTCAAGATCTTTGAACGATGAAATATCACATAAGGTGAACTAAGACTTTTTACATGCAAAATGCAACTTAAAACCGTCAACATAAAATAATGATAGTAATAATACTCATTAACTAACAATCGTCACAATGTCACTGTAGATATACACTTTCAATTTTATACGGTGAAAATTATATCAAAGTAGTTACGTTACTTGAGAGATCCCATTTTCTAAATTAGTATATGGTTTTTCGACGCCAATAAAATGTTAACGTTTCGGAATACAAACAAATAATCTATAATCTATAACAAATATGAATGAATGTCTAACAATGTTAATTTTAATTTTTTTTATAAATTGTGTTATTATTTATAGACAGTTTTGTCGGGCCCTATTTAATTTAAAAAGTATCATGATGAAACTATAAAATATGTTGAATGTATAAAATAATATGACCATACAGACGTTCTGGATTTATGTCTGTATGTATATTTGAGAACTTTTTACATTCCTTAAAGTTATTTTTAAAATGTACACTGAACTCTTCTATTATAGCTTAAAATAAAATAAAAAATATTTTACAAATTAAAATGTTTATGATACACAAAAATAAAAACTATGGTTTACAAACGTAACCAAATCGTAATAATATTTAACTTATTTTTCTCTTATTACATTATTACCCTTGTACTTATATTATATGTGTGAAAGCTATATCTGTGAAATTCGATAAAACATAAAACCACACGGTATACCTATACAGGTGTTGCAGGGACTTAATATTGATTTGGAGCCTGGGTGGGTGCAAATATTAATCTTAATTCTTAACCTTATACCCACTTACTAATATACTATATTATACACCAACCCTCTACACCAATCAGTGGCAATTCAGTGTACCGCGGTCGGAGTGTCGATAAATATTAAATATATATTATCCTCAACTGCTAACCGTAAAAATATATGCGTCACAATACAATTTCGAACGACGATTTAACTTATATACTCATAATATAGGTATCTATATTGTATGGGTAATAATATATTATATTCTTATTATTTATACAGACGTCAGACGCGCGCGATCGCCACGTTCCAGCAGCAAATAATATATAATTAAAAAAATATATATATATGTGTAATTAAAAATGATGTATATAAATAATCATTATATATATATATATAATTGATCATTATACATTTTATATTATGTATTTTATATGGTGTGACACGATACGAAATGTTTATAAGTAGTGGTGGCGTGGTAGCGGTAGGTATACATGGTATTCATATTAAACCGCCGTTTGGGCTGCTGTCGCTGTGCAGGTTCAAATCGAACCGCACAGTTGTGTAGGCACCTACGACACGCAACGCCACCGCCACCGCCGCACGGATAATATTATTATTATCATCGCGGTCCGCCAATGTGTTTGTCGACGTCGGTGTTGATATTATATTTCGTCAGTGTCTGCGTCCGTCCGCACGTCCGGCGCTGGTCCGTCTGGTCCGAATTCGTTTTAGTCAAGTTGTTTTCCATGTGCGAGTCGTTGTTGGCGTCGTAAATTGCAGCGCACAAGTCGTGTGTGGGCGATAAAAAATCGGATGCAACAATAAAAACTCGCCACTCAATATAACGGCCCGACCGTCCGAGTCTACAACTGCTGTATAACATAATAATTTCATTTTATAAGTGAGTTTTTAAAATATTACAAAATGTATGACTCGAGAAGTCTTCACTCTTTAGCGATAGCGCAGGCTCGCGAGAGTTGTAAGATTTGTTTTTCGTCACGGTTAACAATATTTTTTAAGTATCGCTCTAGTAGACGCGAATAATAGTATTTTGTGCCACATGTTTTCCGTAGATTCGTTTTTTTTTTATAATTTTCCATTTATCACGCGTCGATTTATATGACATATCGTATAGGTAAACAGTTTTTGGTTTCTTACTACCGATTGAGTCCTCCCTCCCCCCTCTTTTGTAGGGAACGACTTATATTAATACTTATATACGAAAACTTATGGAGATCACACGACTATACTCGTGCTATCTAAAAAAAAAAAACTATTATTATTTAATATTTACCTATACGTCTTGGATAAAAATATTTTTATTTTGTCACGCACCAATGCAATGATTTAAATGTTCGCTTTTAATACATGATGCGATCTAAACAAAATATACGGATCCCTTTACCTCAAATTAATAGGATTGGTACATAATATAAATAAATAATATTATTTGAAATGATCACTAATTTTTCGTATAAAAAAGCATAGGTATATTATGAGGCATGAGTAAATATATGAAAAATAATATTTTATAACTGAATCTATTGAATATTTTTACAATCAATAAACTTAGCAGTTTATTTAATACTTACATAACTGACTGGACAACAATTTACTAAAAAACTATTTGGTTAAATAACTATTATAAGTAAGTTAAAATCGTTTATGAACTTTGTAATATTAACCTAATTCGATTTTTTTTTAATGTATGAAATATTATGTTAGTAGCTACGTTTGAAATTAACTCAAACAGTTTATTGTTATGGAGAAAGAATTAAAAACTAAAAAAATTAACATTTATCTATTTTGTCTGAGCTGACATATCGTTTTACTGTAAGCATGTATAGAGTCTAAATGAAATCTGTAGAAGTACGATTAAACGTGTATAGATTGTCAAACAAAAAGTCGTCTGTTCGTCGTAAAAACGAACATGTTATCATTAGTATTGAATTATTAATGAAAATTCAACTGTTTATACGTTATATTATATTCTACCTATTTAAATAAATTTTCGTAACTAAAGTCGTAAAATAAACTGCTGCGCGACTGGTGGACGCGCGCGCAGCTGCAGAATTTTAAAATCACATTTTATTTTATCGTTTTTCGCGCGCACGTCGATGGTTAATAATAATAATATTAATTAGTAACTATACCACGTGACACTATACGCGACGTTGACACTTAAACCGTCGACGCTCGTTTTGGCGCCACGTCCTAAATATATAAATCTATATTATAATATTTTCCCAGTGTCGCGCGTGCCCCTGTCCCACCCCCGTCAGCAATACATATTATATATAGGTGCCTATAAAGGTACCTCGTACCTGTATATATACGTACTCACGTGCCGGATATGCAAATCGCGGAGCAGCAGTGTACAATGTACATATATCATAGCGATAATATATTTATATTTTATACATATATGATATAATAGCAACAGGTATAGTGTAAACGCACTTATAGATTATTGTGATGAATTGGCCGGAGAGACTATACCGCACGTCTTGCATAATACATATATATACACAGTAGGTAGGGTAGACACAGCAGTATGTTTTGACGCTATAACCGGAAGGAAACCACTGTCCGGTAGAAATAATAATAATAATAATATAATGTGTGTATGTATAAAGCATGGCACGTTGAGGACGCCTATTTTAGTAGTCCCACACAATGCAGATAACGGCTAGTTCAGGGGGGAAAACGCCAAACGGTAAATAATAAATATATGTACAGGTACCAGGTACGCGCCAGAGTGTACACTGCACTCACTATAATAATACGGCTTATATCGTCGTCCGGCGTCTTGCTATAATATCGAACTTTATCTTATAGGTATATTATTATATTTTAAATTTCCATATTGTATATTGAGCGAGAGACAGAGAGGGATAGAGAGAGATAGGGAGAGATGTATCGGAATAATTATGTAAATATTTGAATTTCAAAAAACCGTCTGTATTGTTTGATCGCAGGCATGAAATCCGATTGTTTGGACATCGTTATCATCTCGAGCGGCGACAGCGAAGCCGCTATGATGTGGATTAATTTCCTCATCCAGTGTTTTCAACATTTCAATCAAAAGGAAAACAAATCACAATACAGGTAAATACCATGCAGTCTATATAATATAGTATACATGTATCTACGCATATACCTACGCATTATATAATATTATACCCGCCGAGAAGAAGTTGTATGAAATTAGTGATTAGTATGTAGGGACCTATTACGTATACGAATATTGTTTCAAATTATTTTTCCATGCTTTATTAATGTTTGAGCTGATGACCCGATATTGTTTAAGTATTATTAAATCGTTAAAGATTAACAATAATTATGTTTGGAAAAAACACGGTACAATTTTTTATATGCCTACAAGTATAATATAATATATACTTCACATTATACGCTATCTAAAAAAAAAAAATTAACGACATATTATTATGATGACATGTTGTATGATAATATATTAATATTATAGACACATATTTAGTATTAACTTCATTAAAATGTATTTATGGTTTTTAAGGTTAGGTATATCACGTATATAAAATACATCAGTGTCACTTCAACGTCTTAGAACTACATAGTGGTATATTAGCACGAATGTTATTTATTATTTTTTACTTTGTAAGCGTGTAGTACATTTTTTTCTATCATAATCTTATATCGAAGAATTATTTATTGTAACTTGTAAGTAAAGTGATTTTTATCTTGTTACAGCAGCTTTCAACAAAGTAAATATTAGCTTCATATAGGTACCTAAATAAATACAATCGTTTTCTTACATTATTATAAGTTGTACACTTGTACATATTAATAAGACTTAGAAATGTAATGATTTTGTTGGTGTTGTCTTCGATTGGGCTAAGGGCTTCCAAGAGGTTGTCAGACATTTCGTGCTTCCGTATGGTTTTGACAGTATACAAGGATTTTTTCTTTAATTATGTAAATCAGTTGACCTTTGTTATAAACGATTGATGGATCAATTTTGTTGTTAAATACTTTACTTAATTTCGCTATGGGCTATCTGGCTATGACTGTCTGAAAGTAATACGTTTTATACAAAATATATATATTATACACTCATTAAGTAATAAATATAGTAGGTTATTATTGTCATCCCGATTTTTGATGACTCGAGTTTTGATGATAATTTTAGCGCTTCATTAAAATTTTAAATCACTGTATGCATTATATAGAGCTTTAACTTTCCGTATTTTATGTCTTGATAAATCTATGAACATGTAGAGTATTTTGCGCTGTAACGTTTCTAAAAATGAATGTTCTAACTTTGCATGGGTGGCTGAAAAAATATACTGCAGATGTTTATTGTAAGAGTATTTCTAGAACCATTATAATGACTAATACATTTTCATATTTTAAGTAGGTATTTTAAAAGTTTTAATTCTCGGAATTAAGCTTATGCTTTTATAAGCTATAATTTGTATTACTGTTGCATATTTTTGGAATATGTCCAATGGTCAAAGTATAATAGCGGTCGTTCAACAGGTAGTTTTCTCTCAGATTAAATTTAATTATTACTCATCATATTATTTAACGAAAGTGTAGTTATGTATCGTTTTTAGATGTGTTTTAGACGTACTTTTAGTTAACATTAAATAACCAAATACCTACCATCGTATTTTCAAATATTTTTATTAAAAATTATTAACTTAGTACCTAGGTAAAAAAAAAATTATTTTGAATTATTTTTACTGTTTAAAATAGTTTAATTATTTTTAAGCACGTTTGTCTAATGAATTTTACTAATATTATGATATTTTGAAACCAATTTAACACACTATAACAACCATCATTTACAATGTTGAATTTTTCCTAAAAACGAAAAAAAAAATGTTATTAAAATGATGAGTAAAATCGTCTGTTAGAATCGTGTTAACTTATAAGTTATAAATTACAGCATGTAGGTTTACTTAATATACTACAACAAATCAACAAGCCTTGATACTTATTGGTATTAGATTACAAATACTTAATATAGCTAATAGCTATTTAGTAAAATTAATTTTTTTCTTCTACATCATCACAATAATGATTTAATTCTCATGTCTTTTTGTCTGTAATTAATTATAATTTACTTATTCCAGAATTCAAAGAGTAAGATTAGAAGATGTATTGTCCGATGTAATGTCAGCACCACGCCAGGAACGGTGTAGTCAAGCTCGGCTACAGATTGTACTGGTTTGTCCGATATTTTTAGATCGGGTGCTAGCACATTCTGGTCGTTCCGATTGTCTAAGCGCATTGCTGCAAACCAATCGCATGTTGGCTTTATTGGTTGGTGTTACAGAATCTGACGTAACTGATCAACATAAGACTGGTGAGTGTTGCTCCACGTACTTCTGCGTTATTCATTGAGAAGGACGTTACACCGAAATTAGTTGTCTCCATCTTACAAGTGCTTAACATACCAAATTTTGAGCTCAGTAGATTACGACTAACTTTGTTAATTTAAAAATTAGAGTGAATTTACTTCTTATAAAATTTAAAGGTAAGATTATAATCTAGAGTATGTCATAGGTTTTTTGTTATATTTTAATTTTAAAGCGATTTATAAACATTTTAAAATTGTCAGTTATTTGTATATCTTAAAATAATCATAACTCGCTTTACAATTAAAATATAACAAAAAGTCAATGAGATGCATTAGATAATAATTTTACCTTTAAATTTTATAAGAGGTAAACTCTCTCTATTTTTTAAGCTAACAGAGTTAAACGTGATCTGCTGAGTGCAAAATTTGTTATGTCACGCACTTGTAAGACAGAGACAATAAATGTCCGTATAACGTCCTCTTAACAACTATTATAACATATTAACGATTAACCTATACTATGTAGTATAGCCGTATAGGTAGGTAGCGGTTTGTCTTCAAATATTTACTGTATTTGTTGTATTTTGTATCTATTCTATGTATGTCACCCCTCTAGTATAGATGAAGGTAAAAAACATTGCAAAATGTTCAAGTTATCCCTTTCAAATCGGTTTCACTACTAAAAAGGCATAAATAAATTTCATATAAAGTGATAAAAATAAGTGTAAAATTAATAGAGGATTATAATGTCAGACCAATTAAGGATGAATCTCAAAATTTAATTATAATTTTATTAACGATTTTTATAATTAACTACTTTCAAAACTTTAGAGCTTTTGTGGCACGAGTTAAATTTAAACAATTTGTTTGAAATTTTTTTGTATGCATTTTTTAAGTAATGGAACAGATTTGGGAAAAGAAGTTTAAAAAAATCTAACTTCAAAATATAAGGACTACCCTGCTAAACATTATATTATTAACATGAGAATAATGTTTGTTCGTAATTGCAGTACTGGTAGACTACGATAAGTGGAGAAAAATGGCCGTAAAGGATCAAGATCGAGAATCTGTTGGTGACTTTTACGGAGTGTCTATGGATATTCTCAGCAAATCGATGCATGTCCAACAGGCGATTAGTGTACCCGAAGAAGATACAAAATTCTCAATTACTCCCAAAAAGATAAAAATCGTGAGTATAAACCTACCTGTTACCGCACACATAATACAGGACTATAGTAATTTTTCTATTGTATAAAAAGTATATTTCGTGACTAATCGATGAACTGTTACACTTGTTACAGGGCCAAAACAAACTCATCGTTTTATTATCAGAACCGTTGGTATCGGAGGACAATGTCGTAATCACCGTGGATAAAAACGGGCACAAAATAGAAGTGACAAACGTGACGAGAAGAAATCCGTATACGCTACAATTTAAAATGCCACGTTAGTACAATATTATTATTATAAGTACTTGCATTATATCATTAATCATGCTATAGTACAATCGCACATTTGTTAAAAATTAATAACCTCATAACATTATTGTTCATTACAGTGAGTTGTTTGCAAGTATCTGTCTTAGTAAACGTTATCGTCGAGAAAAATGGCCAGCCCCTAGGTCAACGTTCGGTGAAGTGCGAGAGCCGCATGAGAGAATTAGATCAATTGATCCGTTCGTTGGACAATCCATTGAATTTTTTGTGCCAAGTAAGAATAATTATTTTGTATACATTTTCGTATAATAAAATATGTTACGAATGAAATAAACAATGTATATTTTTCTCTAGACGTTTGGCTTAAATCCCGTCGATAGAGAGCAATTAGATTTGTTTTTGGTCACGGCTTATGTGAAGAACGTTCCACCCAATTTCCATCTCCTTCAACCAGCTGGATCTCGATTCCAATACTGTAAGTTGATAATTGCATGACTTATATAGTAGGCATAAGGCATAGTGTATATGCCAACATTTATTAAACGTTTTCCCAAGTTTTCCGTATTTGTCTTTAGTTAGACCGAAAAGACAATAATAAACTCTACACAAATTATTATTAATAGCACAAAGTATATTTAATTAATTTTTTTTTTTGAAAATAAATCTAGAGCTAAATTTTTAGATTAGAACAAAATGTGTGTGATTGCTGACAAACCAAACTACTCTAGTCTTTGACCAACCGAGATTTTAGTAAATAAATTACGCTAGTAATGTGAATTAATATTAATTATTTAAAAACGCTAAGAGTCGTTCATACCAAATTACACACCCAACAAACATTATATAAACGTACAATATAAAATATTTTTGAAAAAAATTATGCTTAAGTACTGCGGTTTCATATTATTTGTAGACTTAAAAACGTCTATATTATTACTAGGAGTATATATTTTATTGTACTAACATATGCATTTGTCACATGTTCGAAAACTTTGGTACGTCGTTTAATATTTTGTTTGAATTGAAACCACAGCCGGATTAATTCATTAATCCCCTTCTCTTTACAACTCAAAATAACATATTTCTCCATCAGAATAACCATTAAACAATGTGAACAATCAATACTATAAAGAATATCAATGACGGTTTTATATATTGAGTCAACGCTGACCGGATAAAAACTAGGAAGTCCGTTAAAATTCGGTTATAAATACTATAGGGCTGGCTGCAGACTTTAATCTTGTATAGTTCGCTCCCAGGTCCGTGCCTATAAATCAGAGACTGCGTAACTTTATCGCATAAACTATGATAATATCCTAGTATAGTGCCTATAGCCATAGAGCCTAGGCTTGCCATAATTTTTTTTTAAATTTCAATCATGTGGTCGCAGGTCACGAGGAATACCCGACCATGTTGCACTTCGCCGCCAAACACGGGCTGGAGAAACTGTCGTGGCACTTGCTGGAGAGCCCGGGCGGCGAACAGGCGTGCCAACTGCGAAACTCGTCGCAGTTGACGCCCGCGGACGTGGCCGAGGCGTCCAACCACCAGAAGCTCGCACAGGCACTGCGGGCGTACGTGCAGATGACCGAGCTGACCAGCATGTACAGCATACTCAAAGGCATATCGGACGGACACCACCAGCAGCCGACCGGCGACGACCCGGACGCCAACTACATGCTGCCGCGGCCGCTCAACGACAGCTACCTGGTGCCGCCCGCGCCCAGGCCGGTGCACGCCGAACAGCCGGCGGCCGGCGTCCACCCGCAGCAGAACCACTGTTACACGAACGTGGGCTCGCCGCTCACGTCCAACGCGACCATGTTCAATTACCAGATACCACCGCCGCCGCAGTCCATTTTCGCCACCAACTACCAGGTGCCCACCAACGGCCGGCCGTACAGTCCGGCGAGCGGCGCTTGGTCTCCCACCCATCCGGCGGTGCCTTCCTCGCCCGTCGACCCGACCCCGTCACCGTTGGGTTACTTGGAAATGAGTTCCTCCAGTGAGTATCCACTTCCCCACCGGATATGCATTTATATTCACTATGATAGGGCCCGAAGCTGCGGCGCATGGTCCCGTGGAAACATATCGTAATGCTGATGATTGCTATCGGCTTATAACCGCGATATATTTTATTTTTGTTTCGTCGGAAGTGTGTTGAGAAACGTACATTTTCGATTTTCGTCACATCTCGTACGATGTTTAAAACTGCCCCCCTCCAAAAAATACCAACGTCCACTTCTCATTTAGAAAATTATCGTAAAAAATATGTATTCCGAAAAAACAAAATACAAACGTAATATAAACACCCGGGCCCTAAAACAGTGACTATGTAGACCATGTAGTTATAGTTTAAAATAAAAACTTTAGACAGTCGAATCGAGTTTGATGACTGTAAGCAAAATCCTCTGGCACTACTACATATAAACTCATACCTATTGACTTTTTCAATCAACCCCCTTGTAAATTTATAACTAACTTTTATTTCGTGTCTCATTGAAGGTCTGGGATCTGCCAATTATTTGCGAGCAAATCTATCATTCAACGATAGTATCATTAACAAATCAGCGGGAAACAGACCTAACGATTTCTTGATTCCTAGCTCTCGTGGTATGCATTATTATTTTTAATTTACCATTTAAATTTTAAAATGTACAATAAATTATTTTTTTTGAGCATAGGCAGTAATCAAATGTTATCTACTCCTCAAGATGAGCTGTTGGAAATCATACACGATTTCAAAAATAACGTTTTAACCATAAACGAGGTGGAAAATCTAGTCGAAACGTGGAAAAACCGAAATGACGTGCAGCAGTCTTTCAAAGAGAAACAGGTAAGCAAGTGGTACCAGTCATTTGTGATAAACGTGTAAATACATTTTTAATAATATTTAGGAACAACTGAATCAAATGAGAGTCGAATATGATCGAATCCAACAACGCATGAAAGATCAATTAAAACGACCTACTCCGTTCGATCGCATCAAAAAATTCTTTGGCAAAAACAAGTCGAAACGTAAGAATTTTTTGTTTTCAACTCATTAATATTTAGTACCGTATCTTTTTAATATACTCATTTGAATATGTATTATTGTTTAAATCTAAGTAATGAAAGTTGTATTGTTCAAAGTTGTCAAATTAAACGTTACAAATCTATGATTACAGATTCTGAAATTTCACACGAAAACTTGACAAAAAGAAGCGGTTCAGAACATCATTCTAAAAGACCATCCAGTAGTCTTAGTCTACAGAGCTCGAGCAGTAAGTTATTTAATAGAATTAATTTTAATAATGTAAGTAAAAAAAAATGTCTAAAACAAATTGTTTTGCGTCCTATCATGACAGGTTCTACTTCTTGTGGTCGTTCGAGTACTGTGAGTACAAGCAGCGTGAACGACAACCATACAATCCAACAGGAAAATTTGGACGACGGAAAGGTAATGTAAAAAAAAAAATCATATACAACTATCAACAGGTGAACCGCATTTACTTGTGATTGTATTCTTCTGAATTTTCTGTTGTGATGACATTATTTGTATATGTTTACATATTATTTTACCCTTAAAAAAAATTACATATTATTAGTTTCAACATTGCTAAAAAAATTTAGACTTTTATTAAAGCAGAAAACTAAAGGTTACATAATACATTTATGGATAAGGTGTATATATTATGTATTTATATTTAAAGGTCGATATCACCATCTTGTTCATTGAAAATGTATTTGCATTAGATGTTTTAATCTTTCGTCACTTCGTCATACATAGTATGAAATTAATAGTTTATTTTTAAATTAGTATGAGTATGAAAAAACGTATCTTTCTGTCTCTGTACACTATATTATACCCACTATACCCACTATATTATGTACCTACTATATAATCAGCATTAATAATAATCAGTATAATCTGTAATCACTAATAACTATTTACCGATTTACACAATAATTGTTAAACGTGTTAAACATTTCTACCACTCGCCCACACACCAGTCACCTTCGGTGTAATATCTTGCGTTTTCTTAATTTACACTGAAACTCTCTTATTATTGAATATCGCTAAATGTATCATTTTTCTCTGTTATGACTATCTACAGCCTCTGAAGTCGTCTTTCTCGTACTTCGATCAGCCACACTCGTTCTCGACGTTCCTGCAGCAGGGCAGCAAAACGACTTCCGACTTCGCGGGTCACGATTACGGCAACGTCGTGTACTCGCCCGTGGGCTCCGCGACCGCCGAGACCATCATGGAGGAGGAAATCGAAATGCCTTCCTGTAACGCTTCCCGGGCCCTCGGCGCGTCGGCCATCCGGTGCATGACCGGAATCGCGTGCACGATCGCCACTTCACCCACGGCGGCCGACAAGTCCGAACACGACGAAGCAACCGGATTCGAGCAGTCTTTCAGCGGCGACGGCGGCGGCGGCGGCTCCGTCAGCGGTGCGGATTTCGAAGACGTCGAAGACAAGGTGCAGAGGTTGTTCGATAACATGCCGGACTACACGAACGTCACGGTTTCCGACCGGAACTCCCGGAAGTACACGCCGCTGCAGACGTAAACGGCATAAGACTGCGTATAGTGCAGCCGCTCGCCACCGGATTCATTTCCAATCTTTCCACACGAAATGTAATATTTATGCTATACCGTTGACGCGCATATAATTATAATACAATATGTATATAATATATTGTTACATTTTAGTTTTATATATTATTTTCTAGCCATTCGAAGTCTGTCTAAAATAATATAACATAAAATATAATAGGCTAATCTCTATACAATAATATAAGTAGATACGTTTAAATAAGTGTTTACGATACGTTTTATACGTAACGGACTGGATAGTGATAATATATATTATTATTAAATATTTTTATACTGGTGACTATAAGGTTCATAAAATATAAATATTCTAAAATGGAAAATGGTGATACACCGGGTGTGAACCTTGCGAGATTATGTACGCGTTGAGGTTCAAAAAAAAACTTGTATTTTTGAAGTTTGAACGTTGTAATTCGTTTTATTTATGACCCTATAATATTATTGTTGTTTATGTTATGATTTTTGTTTATATTTTTACTTCTTGAAATAAACTTTTTTAAATAAATATTAATATATATAATATCTTGTTTTAAATTGTGAGCGGAATGAGGTATGTATCGATTTTCAATGATTTTTGTATATGTATAGGTACACGATTGATAGCAGGAAAAATGCTTTGATTTTCAACTTAAATATACTTTCTAGTAGAAAAGTAAATCTGAATGGCATTTTTGGGAGGTTAAATTAAAAACTCCAAATAATTTTCATAATAATATGAAAAATGTTAATTTTTACGCCAAAACATGTTATTGACAAAATTGATTTTATTGTTTCAAAAACGAATAATCCTAGATACTTACGAGTTTCACCAAATATTTATAATAGCATTGACTGTTTATGAACTATGTATAGACATTTTCAATTTTCAATTTTTTTAACTTTAATTTTTAATCCTAGTAATAACAGCTTGTGAGAAACATTGTATTAAATTTGCATACCTTAATAATTATGAATATTAAAAGATGTATGAATTTTCATATTAACAAGATTTCGTCTTAATTCTAACAGTAAACGTTTATAAAAATATTGTGATTATGTATTTTCGATATTTTTTAATTGGTAACGACCAATTTATGAGGAACTGCTTGTATTAAATTTTCAAGATTTGATACTAAGCAAAAAAAAACAATTACCAACGTTTATAGAAAAAATTTAACTTATAAAAATTGGGATCAAATTTAAGTATTAGTGTAGTGATATGTGTTGGGGGGGGGATGATGTCAGTAGAATTTTGGGGTGCCCCTGAAGAAACAATATAATTTTCACATTCGTATAGATACACAGAAATACATGCCGACTCCGTAAACGTGAAACAACCGTAATATATTGCAAGGATCACCAAAATGGCGTCCCTCTGCCAAAATTTATCCATCCCATAGACATGAAAATAAATGTGTATTCTATATGTAAAGTTCTAGTGTTGTAATTTATAATTTTTGTTCATTGGTGTTCTTATCGATGTGGGCAAAAATATTGATGGCACGCGAACAATTTCCAGATTCTTAATGTGGCCAAAATTATTAATCGATGACCCATTGTAAATCATAATGTACAGAGACCGGCAAATTAACAGCTTACGAGAATTTGCTTGACGAAAATGCTCGTCCAATAAAAAAAAAAAAAAAATAATAATAAAAACGATATAATAATATTATGTCTGTGATGCACCCGCGACCGCTGTCATAACACTGCAACAGTCTCTCGTCAAACGAATAAATCAGATTCCCTCGTAACACCGTATTTCATTCCATCCCTTAAAATATTTTGTTGCACGGCGTAATGTATAGGCAAAATAGGTACGTTTCCGCGGTCAAAAACACAATAACCTAAACTTAGTTATTACCACGGTAGATTATAGTCTACCGTGCACATTACTTATTGCATTGACTATAATAATATGATGTATTATTATATGTTCGCACTGCTGCACTAGATAGCCGCAACTCGGAATTTATTGGTTTGTAATTTGTAACGTATTTACCGATATCTTGAAATGTGTTGATAATGTGTGATGCAAGAACACCATTAATTATATAACTATTGATGATGATATCAACAAAAAAAACTTACTATTTCACCGTTTTTTGTGTCTGCTTTCCCTTTTACTGCAATATTAATGCTTCAATCTTCAACTCTTGTATTGTTTTTTACGGTCCAAAATTGGTTGAAAAGCAGTCACGAACATCGAGGGTCTATAATTGATATAAACAGAGTGATTCCACCAAGAGAAGAAAATGGAAAGCACTGAGGAGAAGCTCACCCCCATTTTTCTTTTAATAGTTAATTTATTCAAATCTTGAAATTTTTGTACTACTTAACGAGTGTCTCGACGAATGCAAACTTTCGTTCTTCTAATGAGAACCCCTATTTTTATTGTAAATTATTTGGAGGATATTTTTTAAGTACTTAATTAAAAATGTTAACGAGTTCTTTCTGAATTATTAAAATGTTCATGCTGAGGATAGTAAATGTCCTTAAAAATGGTTTTACAAAAATTTCAAATTGACATAATATTGAATATACATAGTATTTATTATACTTGAACCATTTTTACAAATTATTAAAGTTAACTGATTAAAACTAATCACTAAAATGTTCAAATCACCATAGTTCCCATATAATCCAAACATTCCAAACCATGACAAAATATATAGGTATCATCACAGTTTTTTGATACGTATTCCCCGCTGTTTACTTCACCTATAGGCTATATATCACCGTAAGTTCTACGCTTCTTATTGGCTGTCAATCATATACTTACTACTTACATAAAATGGATAAAAATCGACCAATCAGAAGTGAAAAACTACGACATAGGTCAGAGTTGAAGGATATGCGCATATTGGAAAAAATTATTACAACTGTGATAATACCTTCCTATTATGTCATGATCAAAACCCGTTATATGGACCTATTGTCCTTATTTGTACACAAAGTTAAGTAACTGAGAAACTACTCTTTCTAAATTTGATTCTGATACGTTAACATTTATGGAAAAATTGTCCACCAAATAACTTACAGTAAAAAAGAGGGTTTGTCAATTGAAAAACAGAATTTTGTATCTCCACCATCTCCACAGGACATTCCTTAACTAGTCTTTAACTATATTTAAAAATTTTAAAAAATCAGATTTTCAATAACCACATTATTGAAGAAGAAAAGGAGATGATCATGCTTGGTGTATATAAATATGTACGTCATACTTTATTTTACATGAATAAAAATAACTAAAAAAATCATTTTACTACACATAGTTATATAGCATTATAGCCACTATAATAAATCAAAATTTCAATGTAAGTTATTCTATTTGTTCTTCTGTTTTTGCTTTTTGGTACCAATAAAGACTAATAATATTATTAACAGTGGACCAGTTCGATACTGACCACTGATTAAATCTAAATTTGAATTCATAATTGATTATCAGTAATTACATTTTTATTTCAAAATTATATAATACATTGTTATAACTTATGAACAATGGTTCACACTTCTAACCTAACGAAAAAACTAACTTTTTATATCGAAAAAATTAAATGTTTTTAATCAACCTAAAGATACGATGTACCTATACTACCTAGCACACACAAAAAAAAAACGATAAAATTTAATTTTTATATTAGGTAATTAATAATAAACTTGTTACAATTGAGTTTCCTCGTCGAAATTTCCTTCAAACTGCATACAATTGTTTTCTACTATTTGATGGTTGTCAGTCACTTCTGGGGAAATATACGCAGGAGTTGGGACATTATACTTCGTAAATCCTGATAGGTATGACTGTGTACTTAAGTTACTATAAGATGAAAACTCAGAATTATCATTCGACCTTGATGTTGAATCATTGTTAACGTTATTTTCAAACTCCAAATTGTTAACTATGTTAAAGACTTCTCTTTTCACTTTAATTTTCAAACTCGGAGAAAACGTTTTTACCGTTGATGCCATACTCTTAAAAAAAGTATCAATCGGATCGTCCTTTTCAAATTTATTAGTTTCAAAAATTATTTTTCGTTCTTCAATCCCTTTTTTCAACACCATGATCCACTCTTCATTCTGCTCCCGGTTGTTGGTCGTGCAATTTTTGGCGATGAGTTTTCTTTTTCCTGGTCTTGAAACATCTCTCTGTCCTGAGAGATCCGCGTAGCTTCCCGATGTAGACGGAACTGATGGGAGAAATGTATCATTCAGTTCTTGAACTTCCGCGTTTTCAACTACATTCTCGACTTCTTTTTCGGCGACGAGCACATTTGTGGACTGAGTACTAAAGACAAACATTGACATAACAATTTAATGATAAGTACATACGTTTTTTACAACTACTCAGTATAAAACATATTTTGTTTTACTAACTCTCGTTCATATGAAACGACGTCTAGAAATGAAAGTGTATGTGATAGTGCCCACTTTGATGGTTTGCTTTTCACCGACGATCGTGCTCCTGATTTTCTATTTCTTTTGTGCTTATTGTAAGTATCCTTCATATTCTTCCATCTCTTACGACAATCATCGACTAAAATGATTTAAATAGGCAATAACGATAGGAAATAAATGGTAATATTCTATATACATTAATGCAAAGAGGGCAACCGAATATTGTTCAAATTATTCGTGGGTAGTAAACAATATATGTCTACAAACATGGCTGTTATGTTAAAATAATTAATCTGTAACAGTAAGTCACAAGAAACAATTTCGAGTTTTAATGGTTTTTGGTATCGGATATTTGATGAAAATAGAATGTTCTTGGAGTATTCAATCTTAGGGCTACCTTTTATGTTTTCGTATTGTTTGAAAGTACAGAGAGGGTAAAACAGAAAACCTATTATTTGGACTCGCATGTATCCCGAGAAAGGTCTACAGTCTACACGTCACGACACGTTTTAGTGTTTTACTATAATTGCGATTTAATTTTAGATTCTGAACGGATCGATGAATGAATTGGTTTTACAATGATATTATTATTGTGTTTGTCTAAAGACGCACTATTACAAGCAGAAAAATAATTTGATTTTCAATAGGTATTGAGGTTGGAATTTAGTAGAAAATTGGATCTAGTTTGGTACTAGAAAGTTCAAAAAAATAAATAAATAGTGTCCAATACTTTTTTTAAAACGAAAAATACTTATTTAAAAAACAGGAATATTAAATATTTATGTAATACAAAATTTCAAAAAATCGATTTTGTTTTTTTTTGTTTTAGACAAATATTGAATAATTGTTTATATATTATAATAGTACTTGATACTATCACCAAGTATTTATATTAGCATATTCCAAGCATGATAAAATTGTCTAAATATTTTGGCTTTTTCTGAGCTATTGTTGACGATTTATATAATTATATGACTTTTGATTTATATAATATATGGGATAAAAAGGTGAAGCGGGAATTTTTTGTCTTTTTCTATAACATGCGCAACAAAAAAAATCAGATTTGTTATATTTCCAATGTACCAATTGATCTAATGAAGTAATATGAACTTTGAAAACAGATTTTAATTTTTCGTCAGTCTACTCACATATTCCTGTTCGAGTTTTTATGTGAAAAAAAATAATTTTTATAGTGAATTTCTCTTTTTTTTTTAAATGTTGTCGTAGAACAGAGATTACAACAATATGATGTCACTTATTACAATAAAGAAAGGATACGCCAATTTTGAGGGATTCCTTATACGAGACGAATTTAATACATTTTTCAACAGTCCGATTTCCTGTTTCGTGGCAAAACCATCAAGCTCAACAAATATAATATACTCCAAAGATCCTAGTATTGTTATTATATTATTACACATTTTGTACAAAACGTATAAAACATTGATTATTTAATGCATTTTAATGTATATAGCATTATTTATGTATAAAGTATACATTTTCAATTTTTTTAACATTGATATGTTTTTTGGCTGGTATTTATATTTTCTAACCGATTTTGCGTAACGTTTATCACCACAGAAATGAACAAAATGTAAAATTTCTTAATTTCCACTAGGTATATATTATACAGTTAAATATTAATGGTTAGGTTGTACATATATTATGATTCATACATTTTCTTCAAAAATATCGAGTAGCGTGCTACGTTTTTCAATACACCACTTTATCTAGAAGACTGGTGGAACATTTGTGGTAATAAAAATGCCCCAATTTTTTCTAACCAATTTTTTGTTACACTTTTTCATCGCTATAGAACGTTATAAACTAAATATCAACTCGTATATTAATCAATAACATAATCAATCTTTAATTCTTAGTTCATTAAGTTCATAAAAAAATTTAACATGCTACTAAATATTTTTCCACTGCACTTGCCAAAAAACATATCGATCATTACTTAATTTTCTCTGCTGAGGAAAAAATATCTAGCGACATGCTAATTTATTTTTTATTTTTTTTATATGATTGCTATTTTATTATGTTAAAAATAAGAATCGCCAAAGTGCTTTCAACGGAATATCCTTCCGCCCACTCACAATCAACACCCATAGTACAGCACTTACACTTATTGTAAAAAAATGATTTTAGAGATCGTGTAATGAAAAATTAAAGTTAAGAAAAAATAAGAAACAAACAAATCTGTTTAAGCACTTACAGTATTACGTATGATACGGGATACTATAATTTAGTAATAAGTATTTTCTTCAGTAATAATTATTAAAATGCAATCGCAATTGGTATACTTACGACTCTTATTCATATATTCGGATATCTTCTGCCAAACATTATCTCTCACTCCTTGGTTTTTATAAAATTTGTGTTCCGCATCGAAAATACATGGATGTTGACTGACCAATTCCGCAAGTTTCGTATCTTCTTCTTGTGAAAACGAAACTGATTTGGAGGGTGGCATTTTGACGTAAGAAGAATATTGAATTTATGTACCAGACTCCGAGTGACCGCGTTTTGACACCTGTCAGAGCAGTCGAGATTGTATACGGCTTGAGTCGGCGTGCGATGGTCGCGCACCGTCGCGGACATCATAGGAATCGGTTTAATTTAATATTATGTAAGCTATATTACGGTGTTTTGGAGTATTTTAGTAAAGGTATTCAAATCATTTTTATAATACTTCCAGAATGAAGTATTTTCGATGGTGTTTTGAATCCATTTTAAGGTACAATAACCTGTAAAATACTTATTTGTATTGAATACTTTTGGCTTTTTTTCGAACATTTTATTGTATTTGAAAAATTTGGTTGGAAAAATATTATTGCCTACTGCAATATTTGAATAACAGTTGTATTTAGTGCAGTTGGAGCAACCATGACCAAAAACACAACCAATGTGACTGACAAAAATGTTGAAAATATTATGTTTCTAAAATGCAATAAGCATTTATTTAAAAAATAAACTAAAAACAAAGATTATCCTAACCTACTATATTACGTTAATTACAAACCTACTATAGAAAAACCAAAAGTATTTTGAAAGTACTCCAAACACTTTTTTACCACACAGGTATTTGAAATACTTAACTTAAAAGTACTTGAGTAGGTATAGGTTGTATATTATCTCAAATACATGAAATAAATTTGTATTTGAGTATTTACTCAAGTAATTATTTGAAGTATTTTTACAACTCTGGACCTATAAACAGGTAACATCTTCAGAAACGTGCATATAGGAATCACGCAATAAAATAAAACCAATTAATTAGCCGATGAAAATGTCAAAAGTTATTAATAAACATATTGTAATTAGTAAAATATTTAAATACAACAAACAAGTAAATCATACAATCTTATGCTTAAGTGAGTTTTAATAAAATGTGTGCATATTGTTAAATGTAATATAATATAATAAAATCAAAATTAACTATAGCCACCTGTAATCATATCTTATATTTATTTCATAATTATTATAGACTGTGAGTAAAGTTGTCCGCTCACATTAGTTAGGTATCTAATTGCATATTTGCATACATCAATGTTCGGTATAATCAGTAACGATGACAATGTTATGAAATATAAATACTATAATATATTATTCCATATATAATGGTGATTGGTGAATTTTTAGTATCTATTTAGTTTACAAACATTTGAATTGATAAAGCAATAACACTATAATATAGCCTATAGCCAACAATTACCTCCCCCCGCTTCGATTATTTTATATATTCGTAGTTATGATAATTAAATATAACTTTAGTTCAGATATTAAGTATCAGCTTAAATATTATGGAACATAAATATAGATAAAATATGTTATAACTTAATTCTGAAATATTTTAATTATTCATAAATTTTATTTATTTTTCATATTATTCATATAACTATTATAATAAGTAAATTTGTTTTGAATATTTTCCATAATATGGTTTAAAAGTAAGTAAATCAATGCCGGCTTAAAACTGTCCATTAATACATATACCTATATTACGAATTCTTGGTTGTAACTTATAAGTTATAATGAAAATATCATGTCGATATAATATTATCTAATACATATAGTATATAATATGATGTATTTTAAATAGTTAAGTACACACATTATGTTTGATAAACATAATACGTATGAAGAACGCCATTGATTCACATAGGTCAATTTAATTTTTAGTGCGTCTGATGAGTATATATTTAACTGCTTAGAGTTTGCAGATCTGGATGTTCTCGTGGATCTCGATGGTCTCGTGCTTCTCGTGATTCTCGGTGTTCTCGGTGTTCTCGGTGTTCTCGTGATTCTCGTGGTTCTCTTGGTCTCGTAAAAAATGAAATAATATCGATTGGCAGTGGGAATACGATTGTAGAATTCTTCTCAGCTGATATTGTGTTCAATGTCTGAAAAAAAATAAAATATATTTATTATAATATTATTAAATTAAAACAAGCACTATGACTTTAAAACATTAACTATAGTTGTAAAAATACTTAGCAGGTACTTATATTATGAATTGTATCTATACCTCAATACGTATACCTACTGCTGTAAAGTCAGGCACGTACACAAAAGAAATCAGGGTTGTCATAAAAAATTTAGAATAATCAATATTGCATACATTTTATAACTTGTACATTAATAATTGAAATTGATGAAAAAATTAATTTAAATAAATAAAAAATAGTTCAACAAATGAATTATAAGAGTGAGGCTAGGTTAGGTATTATTTTATGTAACTAATCCAATATCTAGTGAATTATTTTCAGATAATTCATTGATATTATTTGTTTCAGGTTGTATTTGAGGAGCACCCAAACCTCCCTTTATTACGTACCTGTGTACGGTTATACCTTAATATACAATTTACAAGATATTATACCTATATATAATTGTATAGTAAGAATTAAGGAAAATGCAACAATAAAAGTAAGTACCTGACTTACAAATAAGTAGAAGAACCAAGGTAAAAATACAAGATATTAAAACTCAAAAATATTGTCAATTTAAATGTTTCAAAAACAAAACTAATACTGCAATAGGTACAACCCATATTTACAAAAAAAAAAAAATTATAAAGTCCTTGAAAATTAAGAGCCTGTAGTTTTTACTGAATTATCAACATATTATACACTATAGCAGCGAAATGTATGTATATTGACGGACGAGCTGTAAACCGCACAGCTACGTAAAACAAATTAAAAAAATGATTAAATGTTTTACGTATACCTAACACAAATAATCAATCAAAACTATATAGTTATGGTATAAAACATAAGCGGTATAATGCAGTAAAATCATATACCTGTAGATATCTGAGTTGTAGAGCAGCTGGAGAATCGCTTATAACTTCTGAAGCTTCGCGGAGGGCTCGCGATGCTTTTTGTTCGCCTTCAGCCGCGATGACCTTTGCTCGGGCTTCTCGGGCCGCCTCAGCTTCCGCCGCCATTGCCCTCTGCAGCTGAACTGGCAATCTCACGTCCTTACTGAAATGTTTGTCACATGTGAGACGTGTTCGTCTTATATAGAACGATTAAGAGGACGTCGCACCCGCATGTGTTGTCTACGTCTTACACACATACAACATACCAAATTTCCGTTCGCTAGTTTCAATAGGGCGTGCTGTCAGTTTTGATATTGGAGTGGATTGACTTATTATCAAACCTTGAAGTAATAACATTATCTGTGTCTCTCGTTGCAGGTCTTTTACGATATTTCAATGTTTAAGTGAGATATGGGTATGTAAAGTATTAATATTTTAAAATGTTCATAACTCACGTAAAAATTAAAATATCGTAAAAAACCAACGAGAGAACACATAAAATGTTGTTACCTATAAAAGTTTGATAATAGGTCAATTCACTATAATATAAAAACTGACAATACCCTATTGAAATTAGCGAACAAAAATTTGTTACGTGTGTAAGACGAAAACAACACATGCGGGTGAGGGGTGCCGGTTATCTGTTCGACGGCCATGTGTTCGAAAGTCATGTGTTCGAAAATGTGTGTTCGAAAGTTCATGTCATCGAAAAACAAATTACCTTTCAAACACATGACTTATCGAACACATGGCTTTTCGAAGACACAATTTTTCGATGACATGAACTTTCGAACTCACATTTTCGAACACATGACTTTCGAACATATGATTTTCAGACAGTTGACACCCACCCGCGGGTGAGACGTCCTCTTATCGAAAAATAGTGAACTCACATTTCCACTCGTTCCACTTTGATGCCCCACGACTCGGTGGCCTCGTCCAACGATACTTGCATGGTCTTAGATATGGCGTCCCGGTCACTGAGAATTTCATGCAACGGCCTGGTACCCAAGACGTTTCTCAAAGTGGTTTGAGCCAATAACCTAGTAGATTGGTGAGCGTTGGCCACATTGGCCACCGATATCGTAGCATTGCACACCCGATAATAGACCACGGCGTCCACGGACACCGTCACGCTGTCTTTGGTCAATACCTAATAATATCGTGCAGGTGAAGTTTGTCATTTCGTTTAACATATTATAAAATTAATTTTGAGATGGTATAGTTATTCGTTTAGCGTGTGACCTAATGGGCCCACGACCCCAATTTCCCACCATGATCTTCTATAGTAGGTATACTTGTTTATTATGATTAACTGTAATAAAAATATATTAATTCCAACTGTCCAAAGAAGATTTGCCGAGAACTACCATAATAATAGATATCTGATGATTGGAAACCATACCACAGCTTAAACGATATTGGCTATACTAATTTAACTATCAATCATTCTGGTTTTGAGTAAAAGTATAAATGTTTCCCTAATTTTTTATTTTACATTTTAACTAACATAGAATTTTCAATTTTGAACTCCCAAAATATTACTAACTATACCCAGTTTTCCAACTGAAACTTTTCCTAAAGTTAAAGATCGAAGCATCCTTTCGCCTAAAAATGAGTACACACGACACAAAAATAAAATAAAAGTATTTAAAACCAATAGGTACATTTAGCGCTCCGTCCAGAATATAAAAGACTATTCGTCAGAGTGCTCATAACAGTCATAACTCACTTTAAAAGATTCTTCCTTTAAAAAATTAATTTTTAATAAGAACATTAACTTATTAATTCTATTTTAAATTTAAACTAAGTCAGATAAGGTTTCTATTGTTTATTTTACAATAATGAAGAATGTTTCAAAGATTTTGAATCCCTCGTGTATAAAAAAAAAATACAAATTATTATCAATACAATAAAATTACTCCTCTAAGAATCCAAAAACCTAACTGCTAAACAAAAAAATTACAATAATGTGTTTATACTATATTTTCGGAGGATATAATACAAGAGTTATTTATTATTCAAGATAATATTTAATAATAATTTTTGTTGTTCAATATCATATACTTATGATATGAATACACATTTTAATTACGTTTCTTTACCTGTATGGCTTTATTAATATATTGTATTTTTATTTTTTATCTAGTAGGTCACACACTAAACCCTAATTATGCAGTAGGGCAGTGGGCGGTAGGTTACACGGTAAACGAATGCCTTTGATATAAATCAAGACGTTGTTTTTCCTTCCCATCCCCCAAAAACCAAATAAATTTATAGCATTAGTTACTGATTATGAATATAAGTGTAAAACAAAAACTGTTTGCGTTGCCTATATTTAGCTATAATAAACTCGCCAAACCCAATTATGTATTTTCTCCGTCTTACAAACGAGTACAGTATATAAAATGTGCGTTCAATAGAACCAATTTTGTGTTTTTAACTCTAATATTAGAGTGAATTGAAATTTGTCAAATTTAAAAGTATTCATTTTATCTGGTGCATCTCGTAGGTTTTTATTAATATTTAATGTTTAAAGTGTGATCTCATAAAATAAAAAATTAAATATCAATAAAAACCTACGAGGTATACTAAATAACATTTATATACGTTTAAATTTGATAATATATTAACTCACTCTAATATTAAAGATATAAACCATAAAATCGGCTCTATTGAACATTTCTAAATGGATTTATGTTTAATACCATAAATGAACTGTTATTGAAGTGGTGGAATTGTTAGTGTTAAAAAGGTTTAAAATTCCGGTATGACAAATATTCAATTAGTAATATAGAGGTTAGCTCGGAGACTCAGTGATTATTATTATGTGCTTAAATCCGTTTGCTATTATGTAGCCTAACTGCAACGTCTACCAAATTCACTGACGTTACCCACTCAAGGGGCGATGGAGGCCATAAAAACCCTCTCTTAATTTCAAGTAATTTTTTTTTTTTATTCCCAGTTCTAAAATAATAATATTTTATTATCGAAAAACCGCGGGTACACCCCTGCGGAATATAGTCTATATATATACTCTATATAATAATACAGTCTACCTAGTACCTATACATAATATATAATATACACTATATATACACACGTAATACATTATGTTTATGCAAAGTATCGATAATATTTACTCAACTATGCCATCGCACGACGGACCCATTATAGTGTAATATTATATATTGTAATAATAGAGTATAATATTATTATTATATTATATAAAATAGGTACCTCTTGTGGAGGAACGTCGTACGTGCGTGTCCTCAAGTCGACACGCGCGTAGTTGTCAATGCAGGGCAAAATGAAGAATATACCTGGAAAGAGAAAATCGCTCATTGGTTGTAAATAATTTAACGTGTTTTTATAGACGTATAATACCTGGCCCTTTCGCCCCGCCCGACACCAGACGTCCCAGGCGAAATATTACCGCTCGTTCGTACTCCTGAACTACCTGCCGAAGACAACAAAACAAATATACAATAATGACATCATTGTGCAACAGAGTGCCGGGGTTCGTGTTGACGTAAATTCCAACTTCTAAGTGCACTAACTTTGAAACAGACGAACATAGAAAACGGGAACGTGATGGCAACAAGTGCCCAGGCACATCCCGTCATAAATTTACCGCATACGCCTGGATCGGTTGGCGCGCTGTCTTCAGCTGAAAGGCGAAACGGATTAAATAATTATTGTAATAGTAATAAAATGAACGATATGGTAAGCCAACGACCCATATAGAAATAAATTAAACACGAACGTTTCGACAAATCGATCGAAAACAAAAAAACTTACAGGTATCTCGTAAGCAAGTAAATTATACGGTTCTCTATATTATAGATATACCTATGACCTATACAGCTAACTAAACTATAATATTATATGTGATGACGTTTTATTGTGTTTATATGAAAATACACTTTGATGGAAAATAATTCCAATTGTTGAGTATTAAAAAGTTTAAACATTTTATAGAATTACCTATTGTGTAGAAGAGTTATTGATTATACATTTATATTTTATAAAAAAATAATATTATACAACATAAAACAACCAAAATCATTAACTCTTCTAATGTTCTAATTTACTCTATATGTGTTGTAAAACGGTTCTAATATCAATGGCTGTTCAATAAAAACCACTACCTTTACGAGTACATTAATTGAAATAACATATTATTGTATAAAAAATATTTATAATAATTAATATTTTATATGTACCTATATTTTTTTGTTTATTTTTAAATACGCCTCAACTACCAGGGTTATTGGCGTTTCTGAAAACAACATTACATTATATAATTTTTTAAATACATTACAATTAAAATCGTATATAAAATAATTTAAATATGATAAATTAATGGTTTAAGTTATACATATATGTATTATTGTTTTAAAATATTCTTTATAAATAAGGTACCTACTGACCTACCTATTTTTATAAATAAACTTTTTTTTATGAAATATTTAACTATTTGAATTCAATCCAGAATGTTTTAACTGTCACAGTTTCGACAGCCATCAACCATTCATCCCTGAATCTTTTTAGGCTATAATTCTATATTTTAATTTTAGATTCTGACCTATTAAGATAATATTATCTTAAGATAATGTGCGTTTTCAAAACAAACAAAAAAATGGTAATTTTTACGAAAAACCAACATTTCGTGAACACCTAATTGGATAAATTATTAGAATACCTAATATTACGTAATATATTTTAATACTTAAAATGTAAATCGCTAAGCTGTAAAAATAACAAAAAACATGCAAAAAATCATTGGCCCATGGGGGGATCGAACCCACGACCTTCGCGTTATTAGCACGACGCTCTAACCAACTGAGCTAATGGGCCACTTGCGTAACGGAGGAAATATTATTAGATTCTGAGCGGAGCGATGAATGTAAACCAAAGGTTTACCAATAATGTGATTTTTATAATTTATCTTTTGTGTCAGTCATAACTCATAAGTGATAATTTTAAACTGACAACACATTTTAAAGCAGTAAAGATTTGATTTTCAACTTTAAATTTGACACAGGCGCGGCTCCAGTGGGGGAGGAGGCTAGGGGCAGCCCCCCCAAGCCCGTATTTATAAAAAAGTGTATGTTGTTAAAAACAAAAATTACAAAAATAGCATATTATAATATCGACTATCATAGGACACTCACAAGTATGTAGATTGTAGATAGAGCCATAGAGGTATGACGGTACGTACGATGTACAATAAACTAAAAATTGTTATTTTCTTTTGTTATCTTCTTTTCTTGTTATTTTGTTATAAAGTTTTGTGAAATTATAACTTCCCCCCCCCCCCTCCAACGAAGGCTCTGGAGCCACCCCTGATTTGACACATCCATTGCTTCAGTGCAGTGGCGTGTTTAGGAATTTTTCAAGGAGGGGGTCCAGCTAAGTTTCCAGGCACATTTAAGTGAGGGGCTCCGCTACAGAATTTACTTATTTATATACAATCGGGTCGCAATGACTCGAACCTCGATAACTCGAAAATCTTGACAACTCTTTTTTTTAATCCCCCAGAAATTCTCGTAACACTCGATATATTAAAGTCTTGTTAACTCGAGTAGACAATTGTGATAAATAGTATATCGTGTATATTTTATACACATATATGTGATCAAAGTATATTTTTATATCTGGATTAGATTTTTAGATACGTATTTATGGGCCTTGTCATTTTTTGATGTGTAGTGAATATTTCTGAATTTTACGAGTACAGAATTGTTTCATACCCAATTGTTTTACTATATTTTTCGTTCGTTTTTTCGGACTATTCCGGACGGTTCAACATTAAGAAAAAACTATTAATTCGATGCATATACGAACAAGCCATAGCCGAAATCCACGATTTTATTTCATATCAAAAAATATAGATACAAATCGTGTAATATAATATTATAATACAACTATTACATTTATTTACTAGGTACATACTTGCATTTCCGCTGCTCTTAATTTAATTAAAATGCACTTCTGTTTGCATATTTTTGAATATTTTAAATGCATAATTGAATGATAATCAAATGCATGCGCATATTTCGTATGTTTTTAGTGCACATAACTCCGGGGCCCTATAGTTATAATACATGCGTGAGCGGTACATTTCGTGCGGTTTTAAAGGTCTTCACCGCCGTCGGTAATTGTATTGGATTTCGTTCTGTCAATTTTCAAACCTTTGATCTATTCATTATAAGTTATGACATAATTTAACATGTAAATACAATTATTATAATAATGTTATATCGTGTGCGCTGTGTAAACATTTGACGAATTGACGCGTACGAGAGGGTACACGTGTATATGCTAGTAAGTACACGCAAATAACATAGTTATATATAGGTATTGGACTATGTAGATTATGCAGGCACTCGTGTAAATGTATTGAAAACAGAAATGTATTACGAGAATGACACGTGTCATCATGGCCGCCCACGGGTAGTCTATAGTAGATATAATATAAATTATATAATATTACTATATAGCTGAACCCGTGCACTTATCGTTGCCCGGCAACTCTTAAAAAAATTATGATTATTCAACTCCTATTGGGTGTAACTCGCTGCAGTAAGTGCAACTTAGCCACCCTGGTAAGCAATCCGACTACGATACAAAATAAATAAAAACAAAATATCGAATTTCCATCGTGAACCTCAAGATCCCTGTTTGAGCGTCTCTTTAAAATGTGAACTTCGGCAAATCCTCTCTTATTGCACGGTGAAAATATGAGAAGAACCTCTGTTCAAAAATTTCAAGTTCGTACGTTGTGTAGTTTTTTGAGTTACAGCGATCAGTGAGTCAGTGGTATTTGTATTTTATAAGGATAGATGCGACGTCGAAATTGTATGGTAATTCATGTCACCGGGCGCGTAATAGTATAATAATTAGGGCCCGGATTTTTATGCAAAAATTATTGCTAAATATGCACATATTTATGCACTCAAAAATTCTAAAATATGCAAAAATATGCAAAAAAATATGCAAAAAAAAATGTTTTTATTGTGTATTAAAAACAAAAATGAACATCTTAAAACAATTACAAAATATATTAGGTATGAGAAAAATATACAATTTTAATATCAATATAATTCTGCTCACAAATGTGTACAAACTATACATTTATATCTATTGCTTAACTAAATAAATGCAAAATTAATAAAATAATAATAAAATAATATAATACCTATATTATTAATAATATATTATTGTATAGGTACATTGTGTAAACAAGGAGCTTTCTGAGCTATTTCAATCTCAGACCACGTTTGGGGCACGAACAATACGTATAGGTACCTATATCTACTTTTTTATCACACACACACTGCAGTCTCCGAAAACGCTTTTTTCGTTATATTATTAAGATTTAAACTGGGACTTCGATGGACTTTACATTGTTTTCCGAAGTTAGCTACGCAATATTCGTTATATAACATACACGTTTCATTTATTTTTGAATCGAGATAAGAAGTTTTTATTGTATTTTTTGACTATTTTATATTTTAGAGTCATTTTTTTCGAGGATTTTAAGATTTTTAGGACATAACACCATTTTTTAGGGCATTGCAATGCCAGCCTTAATTATGATCCATGATGAACTAAGTTGTTATGCTATTCTCGGAATCTAGATTCATAACCTAACTGTTACATATACAGAACAACACTGGAGGAACCACACCTACCAATGAGTATTCGATGAAATAAATAAAACGTGATGATGAGTGTATGGCCCATCATGGGGCATATAACATGTCGCAAGTATTGTTTTCGCCATCACCCTTTTCCTGAAATTTTAAAATAGTTTTCATTTTAATTTTCGCCAATATACCCGCTTTGGAAAAAATATTACACTTAAAATTCAGATTTTTGGAGGAAATTTTGAATTTCAAGTAAGTATACCTACTTACGTGTGTAATAATAAATTAGAATCAATATAATATTATGTTGAACGTTGATAAAATGTGATTATTTTTCAGGTAGTATTACCTTTAATTAAAGTTTTAACTTTAATTAATTTTCCATGGTTTATGTGATAATGTTATTAAAAAATATAATAATTATTATTAATAATTCAAATTAAAAAAGGTCACTAGGTCATAAGTCACAACATAATATTTTTTGTTTGTTCAATATAGTCCCCACAAAAGTTATAATAATAAGTAATAATCAAACAATTTAAATTAGGCATATAATATTACTATGTTTGTTAACTGTGCAGATTTTATAAAACCCGTGTTAAATAAATATAAAAAACATTTTCTTTGATTTTTAGGTATTTCACAACATTTTGATCAAAATCAGATAAATTGGCGGAAACTAGTAATCGTCCGTTTATGTATATTATCTGATTTGGACAGTAAACTCTTCCAACCTATGTGTGGCGGGGAATGGAGAACTTCACTTTTCCGCCACCCACCGATCGAGAAAAAAAATTTACCTTAACTATAGTTACTATTAAACTTTCGGTGCAGGAGTGACAAAAAAAATGTTTATGTCCAATTATTGTTAAGATTGGTCATTTTTTACCTAACCTTGATATCGAGACTTCATCTAAAGCGGAATTTCACGGCACATGTCAGTGGTGTAACCTGCAGAATGATTGAAGGAACGTCTCACTTCCCGAATCATTGTTGTTGTTTTTGTTGCATTTGTCTGAGCTGTTATGAAGTTTACATAAACACCTAACATTGTTAATGTAATACGTCAAGGTGATTCTAGGTTGAATAATTTGTAATTTGTACACGTAAAAGGTTTATACATCCTTCAGTCATCACTATTCACTAATCCAGTGGCGTTCTCAGAATTATTTAATGGAAGTAATGGAAAAAATTATTGAAAATATTTCCACGAGATTTTAGCTTCTTCGCCCACAATAACAATAGAATATACCTAACTTAAATCTAAATAGATAAATAATATTTTTAATATTACACTCATTTACAAAAATGTACTATCGTTTATAAATTACGTAGTCATATCAATTTTTCTTGATTTTTGAGATATATTAAAACTGTTTATTTTACAATTTACAATTATGACAGAATATTTTTAATTTGTATTTTGTACTCTTAGGTATATAATATCTAAGTACCTATCAATAAATCTTTACCTTACACTCATATGTAATATTAATAATTTTATTATTATAGTTTTAAATTATGATACAAAATCAAAGGTGGCCGGGTATTAACTAATTAAAAAGTTAAAGTTAAAATAAAAAGTTATATCATTTTTAACTTTTTGAATTAATTAGTTAATACATTTTCTGATCCACTTATGAACTAAACTAGTTCAATTGGCTGATGAAATAACTTAACTTTCCTCAGTTTATTTAAAAATAACCCATCAAGTTAAACATTTTTGAACATTTTTGTTTATATGGTTTTAAACGTGAATATTAATACTAAAATAAAAATAATACAAACATTTCTGTTAGGCTATTTTTCTTGATAAAATAATTTTGTAAAGACATATATTTTAGTAGATTAGATAGGCATAATGTTATATTATGACCTTAAATTGCTATTTAATAAAATAAAATTAAAATTTTAAAATTATTAATTGGGATGTATTGGTATAGTTTGATTATTTAATAATCATGTAAAGTAAAACCGGTACGTACACTGTACCTACATTGCGTCGAGAGGTTGATACAATTGTTTATTATAATTTGGAAAATTAGAAAGAACGCAGTCACTCATACCCATTAAATTGAATAAGAGCGGGTGACGTGGATTTCCGCCTGTTTGTAATATTCATAATAATATAACCTATAAAGAAACATTAATCCGATTAAGAAAAAAAGTACACGCGTTGCACCATTACGATTGCGAAAATAATATGGATGATTTTTTACCATACTTTATCTATAAATAGACATTTATACACTATTATGGATCATATTATCGCCTGAAACTATAAATGTAATACTATATCGTCGTAACGTTTGCATAACCTCTGACTAATTTCAGATTACCTATGGAAAAAATAAATATACCGATAAAATATAATTGATAACTGAAATTGCACATCGATTTGATTATATGTTATTGAATCGTTTAAATTTTGTTCGTCTAGACATTAAGATGCAACTACCTATTAATGTACAAACTCGCTGATATACGGCTATACCTATGTCGACGTCACCTTAATTTCTTCGGCAACGTTGTTATGGTAGGTCATACGTGTTGGTGTAACAGAGTGGAATGTTTTAATTTCTTATTATTTCAGTCTTTATGGGGATTGGATACTGACCGTTTTTAAGGAGTTCAATAGTAGAATAATACGAATAGCAAGGTACAAAATAATTTTACGTGTGTGAATCTAAAATTTATTAGCATGTTTTGTATAGAATCTTGTCGTTATTTAGATATAATTTTAAGGTTAACAAGCGCCAAATTCCAAATAGCTCAATTTTAAGTATTATAGTTATAATGATTTAATAATATATAATATTTACAACAATAAGCACTTACCTAATAATCATTATATAAATATAGAGCTTGTTAACAAGCAGTTCTAACCAGTTCTCGAATTGAAAAAATAAAAGAAAGGGGACTCGCAGACTTGAAAGAAATTATCGTTCCTTACAACGATCAAATTCAATCTAATCCGTGGGAATCTAATCACACCTGTTGCTCCTTAACCATCCAACTTCGTCAATATAGGTAGTTGAAATATATTAAACTTATACGGTCTAACTAATTAGGTAATGACTAAGATATTGTACTTTATCTAAGTCCATGTTTTTGTCCTCGTTATCGGTTATCATAAAGAAAAATCATTAAATTGAATTTTAATAATTTATTGAACAAGTACAACTTTACGAAATAAAAACTACAAAATTACAATATTATTTTAATAAAATAAAACGTTCCGTCCCTCCGTTCTAATGAAAATAATTAGAAGGGATGCTCTTAAAATATAAAAAGAGGACCAATTTGAGCACGGGTTTTAACCAATACGAGTATTTCTAATTTGTTTTAATTAAAATTGGCAGTTGTAAATATATATTAGGTCAGTTGTCACATGGTCAGTACCTAAAACACGCAAGTTCTCGGCGATATTTAAATTTTAATAATTTCATGTAGGTAGCATACAAATTTTTTGTTTGAATTAAAAATAATTTTATGCTCTTAATGTTGGTTGTAGTAACGTGCATTAATCCATTCCGTTGTTATAAAATTATTGGGTACTAATTATTTTATTATTATTATTTTAGTGATCATAATTTAGCCCAGCCAACAGTAAACCATATTCAATCTAAGAAGAAGCTTTAGGAAAAAATGCATTTTAATCTGTGATTAAATGTAATTTGTACTATAAATAGCTGGCCTTATATTATAATATAATATGTAGTTTCAATAATACTGTTTTATAATATTATGTGTTTAATTTTTATCTGAATATTGGTTGTTATTACTTGATTAGAACATATTTTTTTAAAATCACATGACGTGTACAAAAATATGTTCTAAAAATTCCTTAGCGCATTCTCTATCAATAAATGATAAATAATTACTATCATTATTTTAATCGGACTAAAATTATAATTGCGATTTGCAAAAGTAAGCGCAAATATTTCGTTCGGTCGCGAAGATTACTTTACAAATTACAATCTACGATTAAATTTATATTTATAAAGCCATTTGCTACGCATAAGTCGCGTGTTTGGTAATCAACTAATATTATTACCATAATCTATAACACGAGTCTATCTATATCGACGAGCCGCGGAATGATAATATGCAGTTACGTGCGTGCAGTATCATTACAGATTAGTTAATTGACCAGTGCAATTAATTATTCACTATACATTGTTTCTAGCACGTTGTGATACATTTTTTCACCTTACACAATATAAAATGATATTAACGTCACAAAAATTCGAATAAACTGAATGAACTATAGACTGCAGAATGATGATACGGTACATAAAATATTGCGAAGGACGATATTCTCCTGCACACGGATATATTTTATTATTACAAGTTTCAACCTTGACACCAATATACAACGCAATTATATATATTTATATATATACAGTGTGATTCATCGAGCATTCTCAACCCCGTTATTTCATTTAATAATGAATTTATTCGTTTTAAAATTTCCAAAAATCATATTTTGAATAACTGCATTATTGAAAGAGTAAAAGGGGCGGGTATGGAAGGTGAATCACTCTGTATATATATATATATATATTATATACTATATAGGTACAATGTGGCATATAAACAAGGGTTGAAGGGAGCCAACTGCCAATATGTGGCGAAACCAAGAGACTTTATTGCTCTCAGTAAGTTTCAAATGTATACCAAAGGCTATTTATACAACCAACGTTTTTAAACCTTAATAAACCAAACAAGGTTCCGTATTATATAGTCGTATTATTCATAGACATTAGACATCGTCGTGTACTACAATGTAGAGTGTAGACGCGTGTTAGTAAAATACGTATAGGATTATAATTACAATTATTATTATGCATATAGTAATAGTACCTATTTGAAAACAAAGTGTGTTCATATTTAATCTCGAAAACTAAAAAAAAAACCAACAAATTAATTAAAAATAAACTGTTGAACTCGCTTCTGCTGCATAGTATATTTCAATAGTGAACCTCAAAATTGAATATTTAACCACAATATTGGTGTTTTACATTTGAATTCAATAAAACAATCATTCGTATCTACACGAAAAACGATTTTGAGCATTGATCAGCCTTTAGGTATTCCCTATTATATTTTGTAACAATAGCTAGGTATATACTAATTCAGTAGATTAACTGCATTTTTACCAAAATATAAAAGTCAGTTAGCCTTAGCACCGTAGAATTTCGCGAAGAAGTTCATATTATAAATATGAAGAGAATAGTATGATACCGAAAATGTTACTGCTATCAAAACCGACGAATCTCGTCACTTACAACTGATGAGTTAAATTAAAGTACATGGATAAATCATACAATAAAAATTAATTTGAAATTTTCAATTGTCTATAAATAGCACAAAAAATAGCCAAAATATGTTTTGATTCATATTGTGTCTATAAAATAATAGTATAAATATTTGGTTAAAATGTCAAGTCTCTTTTAGAGTTATTCACTTTTGAATTACAACAATAAAATAAAATTCAATTTTGTCAACAACTTTTCCTTTTGACTCCTTCGTCCCCCCTCATATAAAATATCAACTATACCTACCAAATTTGATACCAGATACTCAAAATTAAAGATTAAAGCATTTTTAGTGCTACCAACATTAAAAACAGATACAAGAAAATAAAAACATACATAGTTGTAAGACAATACATAATTATGAGCTCCACTTAGAATCTAAAATGTTTATATCTATATATCAAGCACCTGCACCAGCTGATTTATCTATATTATTAATCAGCCTTTATGTTTACAGACATTAAAAAGTGATTAAGGTTCTCATCCTCTCCTCAAGTATTTTCCATGCATACTATTTATTTAATGGCAATTAGTAATTACTAATTACTTATTACAAATAAACGAATTATATCGAATATCTTTAAAAAGCAATAAGCATCTGTACTTGGCACTTGCCACTTGCGTTTATAATTACTAATTGAACGAGATCCAATCAGTTCGTATACACCCTGCAATGTCTAACAGGTTATATGTTACTCAATATTCTCTAGATTTTAATTCTTTTTGTCGGTTCTAATATTTAGTCCAAGACGTGTTAATATAGATAACACAAATTATGACAAATAATTATATACCAATAATACGTTTTTCGTAAAAACTAACAAAACTATGTGGGTAAAACGCAACATCATGACTCACGAAGTTTGTCATAATTATTTATCATATGGATTCGTGTTTCGTGCACGATAAGTGATGTAACACAGCAAAATAAATTGTATGCAGATTAATCACAAAAGTAGATACGTATAAGGTAATAATAATAAAAAAAAAAAAACGCTAAAATAAACTATGACAAGTTTATTCCCTATAGGCACCTTCTTATAGTTATGTCCAAAATGTAACACATTAAATATGTTTTTGTTCCTTTTTAATAAGTATTAATAATAACTAGGTATCACAACTCACAGACTGTGGAACGGTTTTATTAATTTTAAAGGGAAAATGGCACAATTGTGAAAAATTGAAAATTGAATTTGTTTTCATTCATCCGAAAATGAACCGATTTCAACAGTTTTTTTTTTCATATTATAAATAAATAACTACCAAGTGGCTATTTTTAAATTTTTAGCGTTTTTTTAAAAATTTTTAGGCCATAGAAGTTATATGTAACATTAAAATAACTGCACTACAATATCTGCATTATACTTCGAATTAGACATACTGACTTTCTAATTAATTAATGAATAAATAATAATATAGACACTGTAGGTGTATAGGTATATGAATAGGGTAAGGCGGGGCAGAACCGTAGGCATATTACTGACTTCAAAGCATTGTAGAAATTAGAACAATTTTACGAAATTGAAATTGGTTTGCCTCAATTATATTATAAATATAGTTAGATTAAAGACTGACTGTGCATTTTTTATAAATCTTAACATTAACTTAACAAAAAATTTAATTTTTGAAAGTACTAAAAAATACGATTTTGTCTCATATAATTGGATTAAAACCGTATATGATATGGTTTTATGATCTAAATTAGTAGCAATGGGCAGAGATAATAAATATATAATATCTATGGTGATGGGTGGAATCTACCAAAACGGGGGGAGGGGTGATCACTTTGGGGTCTAGTGAACGAGAGAGAGTTCGTACTTAAGCTATAGCTTCCATACAACGGCGGAGACAAAAGTTAAATAACAAAGTAACAGGTGACTTTACTAACCTAACCTTCCTCTGTCCTTAAAGGGGTCATACTTCGCTTAATACCAAATAGAGTTTCGGTATACTCCAGACTCGAATAATTGTTAAGCTTGTTTCCGCAAAATTCTGATTTCAATATACGAAAGTGAAATAAGGTTGTGTACAAACGGTTTTCCCTAGAATACTAGAATAATACCTATATGATTTCAAAGTAACAGTAATTAAGTAAAAACAATATTCCTCAAAATTAAATTATTAAATAATCTGTAGTTGTATACAACTCTAATTATAATTTATTCTAGAAATTATAAAATGTAATGTTGTTTCCAGAAACGCCAACAACCCTGGTGGCGTATTTATAAATAATAAAAAAATAAAATAATAATCTGTACTTCCGTTTTCATAATTTGACAAAGTTTTTTTTTACATCAAACAAAATTAAGTATAATAATTTTTAATAATAATATAATATGAAAAAAAATAGTGATTATATATATTTTGTGATAATAGGAATTTCAGCGAGAATTCATTAAAAATGAGGTTAATAGTTACCATAAACATCCGGAACTACCCCTCTTTCCCCTGCCTATATAAGACGATAACAGTGTAGAGTTCGTGGGCGATAGTTAGTATGGCCTGACTGCCTGATAACCAATACTGATAGGAATACATTTGAAATTTTTATATAGAAAAAAATCCTCTTTCTAAAATCGTGTTATAAACTTTTAAAATATAAAAAATATTTAAATAAAATAATATATGTATAAGTATATTTATATTCAAGAATGTTCAAACTATAGCTTAAAAATTAAAATATAATGAAGAATAACCTAGGCGAGAAAACAGACATTGTTGTTACTTTTAAATTTGACAATAGGCCAATGATATTCACATTTCACTCTAATATTAAAACTAACGAAGCTAAATGTGAACAGCTGAATGTACATTTTCTACGTGCGTACTCGTAAGACGGAGACAATACATAGTTAATATAATATACTTAATGCAGGTGTACACATGATTTTTTTTTTCTATTAAATCCTAAAACTTAACCCCATACCACAAGCATAAGCTCATAGGGTTTTAGTAACTTGTTATGTAAATATTATGTCTAATGTATTTATGTTTGGTCAAAATAAATAAATTATTATAATTATTTTATTAACAACAAACACCCGATAGCTTTGTTCACAGAGTTGTGGCCTTTGGGTAATAATAAGTAGATAATTACCAATACCACCTGCGTAGCCATAGTGTCTTACAGATGATACTTATAATAACCTGCAGTTCAAATGTATTATATTGTATACAATCATCATTTATCAGATACCTATACTCAGATACTATTACATTGAAAATTTGAAAGTTTATTATTTAAATCACCAACCACTAACCCCCCTATGGTTGCACCACTGTGTTAATTAATATGTCGTTAACCCTGCAACCAATAATATACCTATGTCACGACTCACGATATGTTGCGTGTCGCCTATACCAACCTACCTGTTACAACTTTACAAATTCCGTTGTTTTTTCACCTATAATATTTGAATAGGTTATTCTTTATACCTATATTTTCCATTGACATACTTATGCGTTTATGACCGACATACATTTTAAATCTAAATAAAAACTATTATACTTACCTATTATTGGTTATTTTGACTGTGCCCGTAGGTATAATATTTAATTAATCTGATTAAAAATTTGATTTTTAAATCGTTTTTATACAATACCTACTGTTTAATGGTCATTCGATTTTTAACGATAGAAAAACTCGGTTCGCTTGAACTTTTTTTTATTGATTTCAGAAAATTTAAATATTGTCCCTATATAGTTGCTAGAATTATGACAAGTATAATAATATGTGTCTACACATTGTTTCAACCGTATACAGTGCAAAACAAATTATATTTTAAAAAAACTATACTTTACACTCATTTCCCGACCACGTATACGTACTAGTAAAATAGAATTAGTAATTCACTAATACGAATAACATGCAATATTTATGTTACGAATGTAATAATATGTACATAATGTATAAATTCGAACATGTTAATAATTTCATATTTTCATCAATTTATGACACTGACAGACGGACAATATTGAGAAGGTGACAATTTAACTATATGCTTCCACTTAAATGTTGGCGAGTGAAGTTTAGTCGGGACTTCGGAAGGGTATAAACTATAAAAGAGGCAGGCGGGCAGCGTTTTATGAAAATTGAAATCAAGTTTCGAATTTCATACCGTCTTATATGATAAAAAAAAAATAAAAAAATTAGACATGTCCTTTATGTATCTATTTATATGTTATATACCTATATGACTATATTGTGAGGGCGTATATTGGATATGCACACAGGTTTGATATTTAACAGCAAAGTGACATTTTAAATGGATTTTTCCTTTCTGAGCATCATTTCCCGTGTCACGAAAAACTTCAAACGTCCCGTTTAGATACCTCGGGGTAATAATAATATATATATGTGCGTAAAAGAAGAAACATGTACAAGAATCAAAAAATAGATACAAAAACTGTTTTTACAATAAATTATTATCGTTAATTATATCGAAACCGTAGTCATAAACAACAATTTTCGTGAAATGAGCGTTGAACGTCAGTGGACCACATTGTCAGCGATATGCTTGAGACTTGTCTTTAATTATGAACTCGCATGGCCGTCACCCTTTCCAACAACAGACCTCGTCTAAACGGGCACAAGCGGACTGTTATAGCTCCAAAATATATTTTGGAGGTCTTTTTGTAAGACATTACGGTAGATATGATTACAATTATTGCGCTATGCAGATACGCTACATTAGTACGGTACGAACTATTTTTATTACATTTATGGCTATATCTATTATAGAATGCGCCTACCTACCATATATTAAAAATATTAGTAAGTTGTTAGGTTATTGACGTTATTCTACTCAGTACTCGGCACTCGCTAATGTACAATGTTTATAGAAATTTCATGTTACTAAGGTCTGTTATTACAATGTTATTTACGTTTTGAGAGTATAGTTCGTTAGAGGACACAAAACGACATTTCATTTATAAGGTCCTTCCTCATTGTAAATACCTAATTGGCTACAACCTATAGCCAGTGGCGTTACAACTACTTTTTTGATAAATTTGTTGTGTGAATAATTTATTGATGAAAATGTTGTTATTATTTAACAAATGTCAGGAGCGGGGGTTGAAAACCCCTAACCCCCCCCTGGATACGCCACTGCATGTAGCAGCTAATAATATGATTGATCTACAATCTACTCAAATTTCAGACATAAATCACCTACACATGATAATCAATAATTATTATTAGTATAGTGAGCACAATTAAGATACCTAAAGGTAATATATTATCTATACTCATTGAAGTGAGTGATGTGATATACAGATAGATACCTAGATGGGTACTTATGATATTTTTATAATTAAATATACCTAGGTACATCTAGAATTAACATCTTATATCAGTATTTAGTTCAGTGGCGTAACTAGGGGGCGGGGTAGGGTGATATGAGTGATATATCCCCCCTCAAATGCCCAAAACCTTTTTTTTTACGTTACAAATTCTTAGTACAATAGGTGAAAACATTACAATTTTCTTGATAAAATTATATTTTTATCAATTTGAATATTGAGAAGAATATTGAATTCAGCTGTAATTTTTAAACCTATCATTATATAACCATACTCCATAGTTATGGTAGTTATAGTATCACACTATCTCATTGGTATCAATAATTATTCAGAAGATTCAAAACTAACTCCTGAAGAATCTGATGCATTTAATAAGCTTGTGGAGTTTTATTCCACCAGAAACTGACAAGCAAGTGGCAACAACAGAGTTAAAAATGAGGAGAAAAAAATGTCATTAAATAATTTAAACTTTAAGACATCTATGGATGCGTTTTTAGTCTGCGGTAAGGAATTACATTCAAATATTAATTTTCTTTTTAAAATATTGTGTACACTTCCTGTATCGACAATTACTCCGGAACATTCATTTTCAAGTCTAAAACGTATAAAAACTTATTTACGTAATAGTATGTCAGAAGTACCTATGTACTCTGGTTTTAATTGTTAACTCAATTTTCTTTGTCTACCAGTTTAACTTTTTTTTTTAGGCAAGACTAAATAGATTAGCTGCTATGTCCATAAATAGGCACATTAACTTACAGGTTAATGAAATAATTGACGAGCTATAAAAAAAAAACAGAAAACTTGATATTTTATGATAATCATTCAATTTGTTTTTAAGTGCTAATTATTTAAGTGCTTGTTTAATACGTATGTTCTAATTGTTATATTAATGATAAATACTCATATTCACCCCCTACATTAAGGTCCTATAGCTAAGCCACTGATTTAGTTCATATATCGTTAATCAATTATTAGATGGTATTAAATTTGAATTCAATGATATAATATCATTGTATACGAAAAACGATTCTGAGTGGAGACGGTATGTCAGTCTAGGATATTTGACATTATATTGATAATATTGTTATTTTACGGTAGCTGCCAAGTTGAATTAATATTATTCATATCATTTAATTATTGACCTAAAATTATCAGTGATGCTAGAAAAATATTATAATATATACTTTTACTCGTTAAAATTGATTTTAATATGTAATTTCGTCCAAATTTGAACTTAAAATGTCTGTAAAAAATAACTGTGTTTATATATTTTTTAGATTTTTTGTTTACAGTATGTACTATTTATTAGAATCTTTATTTTAAATTTTCAATCCTTAGTTATAAAAACTGACTATTTTATAATTGTTTAATTACAATGATTGATAATTTTCGAGATTTTGATGAATTTTGTCAAAATTCGAACTTTAAATGCTTATAAAAAAATGTGTGCCTATGTATTTTTAATATTTTTCAATTGCTATTGTAACAATATATCAGGAGCCTTGTATTTAATTTTCATTATTTTTGGCCCAACAAATGTATTTTGACTTGCTTATAAACTTTTTATATTGATAAAATTAGGCAAACTTATGAGGAATCTTGAATTACATTTTCAAACCTTAGATTTAAAAAGAAAAATTTTTATGAATTTCTAACTCAAAATAAATTGCACATTTTCGTCATTTTTACGTATTTTGTCAAAATTTGAACTTTGATTACCTATAAAAAAAAAATTGTGTGTTTAATATTTTTCATCTGCCTTTTAAACTATATATTAGAAGCCTACTAGGTAATAAAGTTTCAAGATTTTTTACCCAACAAATAAAATTTTATTGACATTTATAGAAAAAAAATTAAAAAAATTGGAAACTGAAAATGTCCGTTAACAGCTCAAAATAAGTCAGAATATTTTGAAAATGCTATGGTATGTAGAAAATGCCTATATAAACATTCAGTCAAAATTGCATGTATTTTTAGAGTTATACCAAAAACAAAAATCGATTTTGTCGAAAATTGGTTTTTCGTAAAAATTCCCGTTTTTTCCTTAATTTTAACTTTTGATACTTTCCTATCAGAAAAGGTACTATTGAAGAAAATCGAAGCATTTTTACTATTCTAAAAGGTGATGACAGACACAAAAAAAAAAACACACATCATTGTAAAATCAATACATTCATCGCTCCGCTCAGAATCTAAAACAGATGTTATACCTACTAAATATTTTTGTACAACAGTTCTTAACCTAGGTAGGTAACTATTTTAATTTTAGATGTTGACGTTGTACGTAATGGTGACGACGAGCATATTTTTAACGTGGCGACGCCGATTCGGGCTCCTTGCCGACTATAACCAGCTTAACGTGTTAAATGATTAGCATTATCAAAAACTGTTTTCTTTACAATACATATATAGGTACGACTTGTGGATTATTTTTACGATTTTATTATGACTTTAAATTAAAATGAATCAAAATAGATATTATACCACATATATTAAAATAATATATTATGTACAAAAACATAATATACATTATTATACAATTATTTAAAATTCATAAATGTTAAGTGATTAATTTTCGATTTTTCTTTTTTTTTACACGTATGATGTATTTTAATTAAGCATTCCTTTCAGCATTTTCCGCCGAACACATCGGCAGATTAAACAATATATACCAACAAAACTACTATTGTCTATTAGGTATACCTTTTAGAGGCATTCGAATTATTCCAATTATTTAATCAATATTTGTTTATTAATTCCGACAAGCAAATAGTTGAAACGACTGAATAAATCGACCGCCTCCGGTCAAAATTCACGATCAATAAATAAAACCATCTATAGCTGCCCAAATAAAATACTAACCTCCGATTATGCGATGTCTCTGGTCCACGGTTCTGGACGAGTCCACGTGATTGGCCAAGTCGATGACTTCGGTAGAGTCTGCATTTTGCATGTTTGCAGTTACGCGTGTGATGTGTAACCGTGTAGGCAGGTAAGCAGGCGGGTAGGCACCTATAAAATATAACCGTTCTCACCCGACGGTCTTTCCGCGTCTGACTCGGAGGGACGACTCGCGACGACGACTCTACAGAATATAACGGCGCGGCGGTGAAATAACAAACGAACAACGACCGAATGAAAATTGATCCGCTTATAGGTATAAGTACTATTATAGAAAAAACTAATCCTAAATAATTCTTAATTGTAATCAAACGACGACAAAAACGCTCTATCTATCAATAATTTAAAACGTATACCTAAATTAACATGCCTATAATCAATTTTATATTATTATTACTATTATTATTATACGAATAATAATAATAATATAATATAATATAGACACGCGTGACCCTAAACAGTATATATTATTATATAGGGTATGAACCATAAACGCGAAGCTTTCGTTCCAGACTTCGAACGTCTAAAATATTTAAAAACTTAACCGCGGTGGGTGGGTGTGTGCTACGTCTTTTCGTTCATACAATTTTAATGAGATCAAACCGTAAAATCGATTGGAATAGAGTAAGAGACTATACCAACATTATTATAAACATAATGTTATATTATACGGAACGGCGCGACGAGGTGGACGCCACGTGAAAAAGGGTATCGATCTGAAAAAACGAATATTACTAACGCTATATTTCATAACCCGTCAATTCGTATGCTGAAAATGTAAAAATGTTCGTTTATTTATTCATACTACACCAATACTAACGAAATCAGATAGTTTAATTGGCTGGCAGAGACTATAAAGACCATGCAACTGGGTATCTACCCAAATAGTTGGCTAATAATTTCAATACGCCAACGAATTTCCAGTTTAACTTTAGTATTCACATTTATGATAATATAACGTGGTCTGGCGTTGGTATACCCATGGTAATAAAAAAATAATTTATAAACTGAAACAAAAAAAAAAACCCACAGAAGTGGTACGGAGTGGGCACGCTGAATTGCTGAAGTATTATTATTTTAAAGAGGTACTCTGCTCCCTACTGCACATGCAGTTCAAGTACTGCCGGAGATATTATATTGATAAGACGATACCCATACGTAGGTTGTATATATTTATAATATATTAAACGTAAATTAATTGAAATCCATTCAAACTATGGGAATATTATTTTTTTTAACTACTTACTAAGTACGCATGATAATATAATACGAGTAATACAATATTATATAAAACAGATCTCGCTGGTTAAAAGTGTATTTGACATGTGAAAGGGCCCCCAACATTTTAGTCAATATTAATTTTTTCATAATTTGTAAAAAAAAACCACGAGTTGTGTTATGTTTTTGACTTTTAAGTTTTATTAACTTGCCCTGGTTTATATTGCGTCTATGAAGGTGAGGTGTTCTGCAGAGTCCGGGTGGTTTGCACATGGACACTTCGAAAAACACTATCTGTCTAAACATAGCCGCACTAAGTATAGATAACAACATTATAAATTATAATCTATTTATTTTATGTTATGTTATATTTCTTCACGTATTATTCAAATAAATTAAAAATCCACGATCAAATAATATATTTTTGACCCACTGCAAACCGCGTATTTATTTAAAGTTAAAATTTTAAACAGTAAACACGCATTAAACATTCAAACCTAGCTAGAGTACTAAAATCCAGCGAGTCTCCAATGAGTTTTCACTATGGAGTGTATCTTTAAACATCCCAAACGTGCCAAGAATTCAAAATGATCTATGACTTAGGAATTATTAGGTAGGTATAGACTACATTTTTTTCAGCTCGTCTAAATAGGTAACCATCATAATGATTAAGGGCACTAGCGACTAACGTCTAGCAAAATACAAATTAACGATTTCTTTTGAAATATTCTATTTATATAAGTTAATAATATCTTTATTGACTTTTTTACCAAAAAACAATATTTTACTAAAAAAATTTAAAGTTCAATGATTTTTATACTTTCTTTATACAATATAGTTAAAAATCCAAAATTAACAAAAACGATTATCAAGACAAATAATCTTAGTAGATGTTTTTTTTTTCAATCGTCTTATTAAAATATAGAAACTATTCGTTTATTATAATTATTTATTTACACAGGCATCAAGGTCAATCCAAAGCGTTCGCGGTCCATACATAGTACCTACATCCGGTCGGTCTACCATTTGATAACCCATATGACCTATACGACATTACGACTAGGTACATATTATGTAGATACAACACACAAGAGGCTTCATGATTCGTATTACTATACATATTCGTATAAAATATTATGTACTTGAGTCCAAAATACCATTACTGCATTTAGGTATATATCTTTAAAGTGTTTGTAACATGTTTATGATATCAGTCTAAATATTTTAAAATTTATTTGTGTAAATAATAACAATATACCTTCGTACCTAATAGCAAGCATTTTGAAGACCCTACGATTAATCAGTACTTATGTTAGAATTACAACAAAATAACTAAAATTATTATTTTTTGTTAAAATATTCAATACCGTCAAAATGTAGTTATAGGTACTTCAAACGCTCAAAAAAATTATTTCAGCTTAAAGCTAACTTTTTATAAAATTCTATTTATAAAAAATATTGTTCCAAATTCTTAAGTCTCAGCTATTAAATCGAGATCGTGTATTTTTAATAACTATAAGAACAATTTATGTGGCACCTTGTATTTAATTCTTGAGATTTTAAAATAAGAAAGTCATTGTTTAACAGAAATCGAAAAAGTATAAAAATATGTCAATCGTTATAAATAGCTCTAAAAGATCAAAATTATTTTGAAAACTATATCATTTGTAAAAAATATTAATAATTTAAAAGTATTTAGTAAAAACTGCAATTATTTATATAACAGTTATTTATTTTTGAATAACCTAGGCACAAGAAAATAATTCGTTGTATCAAAAAATGCTATTGCGTAAATATTTTTTTAATAAAACTTAGTTTTTGTATTTATTAAAAATATAAAAGAACTAATTTCATAATAATAGATATTATACATAAAATATAGAGGTCTATAATTATTGTAAATATTTTAAAGAAGAAACTATTAAGTATTCATACATTGATCAAAGTTATCGTAATGTAATTATTAAGTTTGGGTAGTATAGGCAGGAATAGAAATATAATACCTACCTTTAATTGTGAGACCAGAATAAAATTTAAATTCTAAGAATTAAAAGTAAAAAAAAAGGTAAAATCTAAAAGCTCACCATTTAATATGTAGTGTATGTATTATACTATTATGTAATATGTATTCACCAAGCATGCTCACCCTCATTTTTACATTTGATAGTTAATTAATTAAAATTCTGAACATTTTGGAATTTTTAAATATAGGTACTCATAACATTTTCAAATTCTTGAGATTATTTTGTATTACTTAAGGAGTGTTGTGTGACAAACCAAATGTAACTTCTGTTTTTCAAACGAGAATCCCCCTTTTTTACTGTAAATTAATTAGTACAGCGTCCATCATATGGTCCAAAAATATATTTAAAACCCTAGTGATAGCGGCAATGGATACAATTACTATTATGTAAATGAAAATGTATAATTTTAATTAAATACATAACATTTTGAAATGTTCAATTTTTAATTTATTTTTTCTATTTCTTATGATTATATACATGCTATGACTTGTAAAGGACACCCTTAGAAAACCTAAGTTCAAAAAGGGTGTGGCGAGCCAAAAAAGTTTGGGAACCGCCGATTTAGTGGATAGTTTTGATACATGTACTAAGTACATTTATTTTATGACCTATAATTAAAAAATTAAAATAAATTTTTTTTTTCTTGAAAAATCAAATTAATCAATCTTTAACGCTCTTGTGAGTTGTGGGCGCTTGTGGCACAGGTTAATTATTTCCAATCATTCCCAAACTTCACAAACCTAATTGTTAACACTAATCAAACGTTTTTGGGGGGTGTAATCTGAATAAGTCAGAGATCGAAGAATAAGGACCACCTTAATCTAATGTACTTGTTTCAAAATTCGAACAAGTTAGGTTAGTTTATATTAAGGATTAAAATCCAAATAAATCTAAAAATGTAATATTGGGTCTAGTTACTAAAAAAAAAATCAACCTCCTTTAAAAATTGCAATGAAACTATTTTATAATTAGTTGAAAAATTATTAAAAAAATTAAAAATTATAATCTACAATTTATTAGGTAGGTACATACTTTTTTATAATGGTACACATAAAATCGAAAATAGTATACTTTATTGCAAAAAAAATAATCAAATTAACATAAATAACAATAAAATTAAATAAATTATGAACCATTATTATACTTTTTTTAATTCATTGCTGGAAAGCCCTAACATATTAAGTTTGTTTATAAATTGAATGTCCTCTTCAATGAACAAACAACTTAAAGGATCCAGATATTGTTGGTTCATTTAAAATCTTAGTCTGTTCCTCAAAACACACATTCAACTTGTGTGCAGAAACATAAGAATAATATGCTCAATGTGTTGAATAAACCAGACTTTGTTAATAGTCCAAAAAGAATTTGAATGCCCAGGTCACAAATCTTATTACGTAAGTGATTTAAATTTTAAATAAACATTTTCTCATTTATTTATGACTCATAATTATAAGTCCCCAATATTGAAAAGGTTAGGTTGCCTCCTGGTAATCAGCAGATAGCCAGGTGGGCCTAACTGACACAATATATCATTTTTACGAATATTATATATGTTAAAAACTAACATTAATAACTAAAATTGTTAAATCATCGTAGTACCTCATATATTTTAAACACATTATCATTTATCTTAATACAAAAAGTTAAATAACTCAAAATCTACCTACTCCTATTGAAAAAAGCATGCTTGGTGTTGCAATATAATATTGAGTGTATAAAATGGAATGTATAATATTGAGATTCAAAAGCACAATTTATAACTGCCCAATTTATCCTCAAACTATTGAGTATAAAATAAATGTATTGTATAGGATTTAGAGAAATAAGATGATCATTGTGATAACACACAGGTTACGGACGAATTCAATAATTATTTCAGACAAACAAAATCAAAATCGTTTTATTTCAAATAAAACAAGGATTCTTAAAAATTATAATAACAACTTTGTTTTTAATAAAATAAACATTAAATAAAAACGCCAGAATCAAAAACTCAAATCAATTAATAATTTGTATTATCAGTGATTATAAACAGTATTTCATTACCGACATAGTATTAGGCATTCAAAATATATTTTGAGGAATGTGTTGCAAACAATTATAAGTACATTGTACACAAGTAAAATATGAAAACACAATATACAAATAATGTAATTCAACTTTTAACTTTTTTTTAAAACATACTTCATAATTTTTTTTTTTGAAATTACATTTTAGAAAATTAATTTTTCAAGAGCACCTAATATTATATCTGTGTATCTTTAACAACACATTTGAAATATAATTTTATTGAACTCTTTCGAGTCAATTGTTCATTTATGTATACCAGATTCTTTATCTGTCGGTGATAAGACAAATTGGTCCCTAATACATATTTCATGAAATATAAATAACAAAAAAAAAAAAAATATATGAAACAGATAATAAGTAACTTATAACTGTTACAAATAATAGTTAAGGTGAATACTTAAATAATAATTACTGTGACAATTGAGCAACAAATTATATCTGACATTTTTTTGACACTATGTTCTAAATTTTGGCACCAATTCAATAAAAAAATTCTAATTTATATATATTTTTTTTTTTAAATTATAATTATAATTAACAATTTTTGGTATTTGACATATACTAATTACAATTATGTTCTTAACATTAACAATTTTTAATGGTTGATTATATATACGAAACAAATGTTTAGGTATATAATTTTATTAAAAACATGTTTTATCAATGACACAGATTTTAGTTAATTAGGCATCTCACTAAATAAAAAATAACCATTTTCAACAAAATTCTGGTTTATAACACAAACATTTAAACACAGAATTTACTTTAATTGAAGATAATAGTAAATACAATGTTCAAACATACATTATGAAAACAAAGTATCCTAGTTTCAACTATTAAATTAGATATGCCTTATTATTATAACTTAAAACTTGAAACGCACCAATTTAATGTTTTTTTAACTGAATGAAGTATTTAAATAGATCATTAATCAACATGTGAATTTATACAGTTAATTTTAAATAACCACCATAAAAGAAAAATATTGAATTTATGAGAAATATCTAACTTAAAATAATATTAAAAGTATACGTTTGAATAAAAAACAAAAACAATTCATAACTTACGTTGAAACATTCAACTCAATTTAAGTACATCTCATGAGATCTTCTTTTGACATCAACTTCAAACATTTAATTTTTTTTTTATTTAGATACTTTGTTATAATGATTATAAGTCTCAACAATACATTTAAATTGTAAAATTAATACTTATATTAGGAACAAGTATGCAACAAAAAAGCAAGGATTAAAACTAATTAAATAAAAATTATTAATATTAAGTACAGAACAATATAAATTACTGGTTAATTAAGTTTGTTTGATTTATACATAAATGTTTTAAACCATAATATAAGGACATATTATGACCAAAAAGTTCTTGGTATTAAATTTGTAAAAAATTCATTACATAACAAAAACTTTTCATTCAAACCTTATATTATTCCAAGTTAAGGAAAATCAAGAATTACATTTTAGTAATTTAAATTTAAAAAATATTAATTAACTAATTTGTAGCAGATTGGAGAAGCATAATTACTGGGTTCAATGTATTTAACCATCTGCTACTGAGTTTAAGTTTCACAACCATCCAAACATATATATAGAACATTTACCTACAGTTATGTTAAAATAGTTAAAGCTACAGACAGTGATAACAATTAAAATTGTAGTAATTAGTCTTTAATCCTTGCTTTTCAGTGTTTTAAAAATTATATTAGCATACATAAAAACAATATCAAGAAAAAAATTTATTTGAAAACAGATTTAATATTTAAAAGAAATTATATTACAATTTAGGATACTTTTAAGGATACAGTAGAACTTCCACGGTCACCGAAGGGACTGTAAATAATGACCGCTTTTTAGAGGTGCCCGTCCTACAGAGGTAGGATAACACTAGGATAACACACGTCGGGACCAAAATATTGACCGTTACATAGAGGTGGCCGTCCTATAGAGGTGACCGTTAACGGAAGTTTTACTGTATTAGGATACTACTAATGGTTAAGATCATTCCTCAATTTAAAGAAGTCTACACGACTGATTATTTAGTTATCTTTGTTTTATCACTTTATTTTTTGGGTTATAAAAAATCAAATCAGAATTATTGAAATAATTTGTGATATAATTTTATCTCAGTTTTCGAGTTTTATCAATAACATTTGAACTATGGTTTACAATTAAATGTGGGAAAGCTGGAGCCAGAAAAATGTTTAAATAGAAGATAATATAAAACAAAAATTTACGTTGAGGTACACATTTTCTTGGAATGCAAACAAACAATTTAATTATCAAAATGATATACATTTTATTTGCTTATAACTGAAAAACAAAACTTATCACTAAAACGATTACCTACATAACACATTATTTAGCTTACAAGAGATGTTAAATATTAAATTATTTCAAGTGATTTAAACTTATTATTTTGGATAGGAATATTAATTAATTAAAGAAACAGTTAATACCTACTATTGGAGCTTTTGAGAAATGGTGAAGTATAGAAATTATTGTTTAAAGTTGGTTTAACTACATTTTAATAATAATTACCTTAGTATTTTATTTTACACTGCCACCGCAGTGTTTATTTGAACCAAATTTCATAATATATCTTTTATACTCACTTCTTTTCACAAATATCTATGTACTTAATCAAATTAAATTTCTTATTTTTAAGCTATAAGTAAACAGAATCTGTGTATTGTTAATACTATTTTTATTTTATTATTTAATAGGTACACATGGTTTTAACATTTTTTAAATTATTAAGGGATATTAATAATTAAAATTAAAAGATTTAACAATACATTAGTAATTATATATTTACATTTTACAAATTATATGGTTATTTAAAATGTATGTAATTAATTAGTATATCATTGTAAATGAAAATTATACTATATATATTATATTAGTATACATCAATGTCTATAAATATATCACTTGAAATGTTTTATATTAAACACCCCTTAAAGATAATTTGTAGCGCTTCACAGTTCACACTATATAATTAGGTACCTAAGTATCTAAAATAAAATAATATTATAATTTATACATACATATTGTTTAATAACTCTCAATTTTAATATCAGCCTTATTTAAAAATACCTACTTATATAACTTCCTAAAATAAAAATAAAATAATAACAAACAACTTGTTTACAAGCTACTTTATCACAATTCATTGTTCCTTCTTCTAAAAATTATTATGTATTATTCATATTTGTTTAGTTATTAATTATTACCAATATTTACGTCATGCCCAATGTTGTTGAAGATGAAACAACAGTATCATTTGGTTGTAAAAGAGTATTCCAAAATGTTCTCATTGACTGATCTGCTTTAGTTAGTAAGCAAAATAAAAACTTGCGACTAATATTTTTATCGTCCAGTACATCAGATTCATCGACTGCTAATTTTCCTAAATCTGTTTGAGTTATATTTTGTTTATCAGCTATAGTACCAGTTATGTGAACATCGTCGATCCAAAAATATGGAGACACTTGTGCTTCTGTGTATAGTTTATAAATTACATCTGGCGAATACACTATCGCCCAGCCTCTACAATAAATTGGATACCAACGATTTGGATATTCTGAATATGAAACCCTCCATTTAGATCGATATGAACGTTTCACCATACTTGACAACATAAGTTGGCACATAAGCAAATTTCGCGCTCCTAAAGGTGATAATCTATAATTGAGTATTTCCAATAAATACGGTGCATTAACTAATGTATCATCATCAGTTTTGAGCAAATACCTGGCACAAGGACAATAGTACAAAGTCCATTTTAGTACCATCACATGTTTATAAGTTAAATTACGGTAACAATCTATAAAGTCGCCTTGGACAATATCACTGTACAATTTATTTTCTAAGACAACATTGTTTTGAGTAATGTTTGAATCTGGGAGACCCATAAAAAATAATGTTGGTATCATCTTTGCCCATGTGTCTCTTATAGCCTGACGTTTGGCATAATGTCCAGGCGCAGTATGAACTAAAGCCATTATCAATTTAGTGTTGTTGTTGCATACCTTTTGGTTAATATTGAAATTAAAAGATGGCAAATCGATTAAGGAGTGAAGATCCGTATCGGCCAAAGAATGTAACTCGAATGGTTTTGAAGTAACATTTTCTATTGTAAGTATACGGTATTCGACATGGCCTATATGTGATTCGTCGACATTGGCTATCTTGCTCCATACTGACCACAAACAAAATGTGATTAATGTAAGGCTGCCAAGCGATAAAATTAAAGAATACAATCGTCCTATCATGGCATTTCTTATAACTTTTGACTGTTCTGAAACATAAAATATTTTAATATTAACATTGATTAATATTTAAGGTTACAATTAAATTTTAATTAAAATAAATAAACATTTACAAAAAACGGATCGTATAGATGAAAAGAAAACCAAAAAATGTAGATAGGTATATGAAAATAATTAATAGCAAACATTATTATTTTTAGTAACTAATAGGTCAATAACGACATTAATTTAAATGGATTGATAACTCCCACTATTCTCCAAAACATTAATATAAGAAAAATACTTTATTAATTTTATTTTGGATGCTGGTTTTATCATATAATTACGCTTAAGATATTTGCTGTTTTTAACTCTTTGCATGTTTTTTAATATTCTATTGTATTTAGTTATATTGTTTTATTTTTATTTTAATTGTTGAGCTGTAATAGTTTAACTAAAAAATAATTTAAAAAAATAAAAATATTTATGATATGCCTTAAACAAAAATGTTGAAAAAAAAAATCTGAGGAACTTGGTCTGCTAACTTATAATAGGTAACTTTGAGTGTACATCAGTCCTTGAGAGGTCATTGTAATGTATGTGTTCAATTTTAACTCAATCATTGCAGACAAAAAATTAATCCGAGTCGGCCGTCCACCTTTATTAAAAAGTATATCTTATTATAGGTTGTTAATACCAACTTAATATAGAACGATATGAATAAATTTGAGATATAAATAGGCAATGGCTTAAAATTAATATAAATATTTTGAAAATATAATAAGACATGTAAATGTTTCAAGTCTCAATGAATAATATTTTTTGAATTAGGTACATCCATTAGGGTCCATTTAGGTACATAAATCAAAATATTTTGAAAAATTAAATTCTGCTTTGTAAATGTTAATATGAATATTTGTTAAAAATTGCTGTTTATTTTTCTGTTTTTGTTTTTTCTTACTTTAAACCCACCGAAAGTAACAACTATATCTAGTTATAGTAGGTAGTATTTGCTTCCAGAAACCACACTTAAAAATATAATTCAAAACGTTATTACTGATAAAAAAGAACATTGTAAAACCTTAATTCTAGAGCTTTGCTCAAAATTTAAAATGCAGTTATTTATTTTTTATTCATTTTTTTGAAATTAAAAATTTTTAATTTAATATTAGGTCATCACATTGCTACTGAAAATAAAGTATTATACTTACATCACTCAGTTTTAATTCTTCAAAAGTCTTCAGAAAGTTATATTAATAGTATTATTGAACTAGGACCTAAATAAAAAAAAAAGCAGATATTAGAAATTAGGAAAAAGGCATTAAGCAAGATTGTTGGTAAATATAATTATACATGTTATACATATTATTCTTCAAACATACAATAATAGGTAATAGATAAAAATAAAATTATTTCAGGAACATATTTTTTTTTTATGGACAATGAAGCCAGTATCAAAATAATAATCAAAACAATGTCATTTAATACTGATTAAATCATTATTTTTTGTAGGTACTGTATTGTGATGGTACATGAGCATGATTTATGTCATGGTTAGTGTCATTGAATAATTTTCAGAATAACTACTGTTCCATATCTAGTTTTAAATTACTTTCACCAACTAACTTCTTTAAGCCTAGGTACTTAATTTAATTCATCACAACTCATACTTTTAACTTGGCCAGACTACTATTTGATATATTTTTTTTTTGTAATATAATGTTCTGGTTCAATGAGCCAATGCATATTCTATGCAAATACCTACCTATATAATATTATAAATGTTTTTTTAAAAATGTATTTTAAATCTAAACTCTATCAAATAGGTACCTACTCTCAAAAATTGTATAAAATATTTTTACATTGGTACCTATTTCAAATTGAATTTCATACCTATACTTATATGATGATAGGTGCTTAATTTTTATATTTGCATTCTAGTGGATTCTTAAATATGGTATTCATCAATCTCTGTAATAAGTGGTTCAATAATTTAATCATATTACTGTTAGGAAAATTATTGTAATTTATCACAAAGTTAAAAAATAATTTTTTTTTTAAATACTGAGTATTCACTGCACTCATTCTTTGTATTTTGGCAAACTGCAGTACTAGTTTATGTGTTAATCTGTTAAGTAAATTAAACAATCTTAATATTGAGGTGTTAATAAATTAAATAAATAAATAAAATAATCTATTTTATAACACCTCAAGATCATTGCCCATACCAAATAATTTAAAACCAAAATTAATATTAGGTAGATTATTATATTTATTTACAAATCATAGGTATCACTGTACAACATATTATTCAAACTATCTAAATTACTTGTTATTTAAATAAAACATAATTTATAAGATAACTTATTCAGAGGTGTTTGTCAGTTAAAACTATCACTGTAATGCGTTATCAAGTAAAAAAATATCATTGCATGACCCTGATGACTATACACAATTTTATGATAAATCAACTATATGTTATAGAATTCTAATTAGGTAGAAATGGATATAATATATAAATAATTGATGACCATAATGTAAATAGAGGGAGTAGGTACCACCTCCTCCAACAGAATTTAATTAGCAATAGCCAATATTTATGTCCTAGAAATTAACGTGTACAAAATTATTTATAATCAAGGTACAATGTAAATGATTATCTTAATATCAAGAGAACAAGTGCTCTATGTAGTATGTATCTTGGCTATACATGATACAAATTTAGATAAAAAATGAAAATGTACAAGGCATAAAATAGATAATTCAAACAATTAGAATTACCAATTTAAATGCTTGTCTAATTGAATCTTCTCTTATGTGTTTGAGGAATGTAGTTCATAATTGTTTCTAAAATAAAAATCACAAGTAAATATTACGTTGAGATATGTTGAAACGTATTTAGTACCTACCAAAATATTTTACTAAAGTACCTACTGCAACATAACAATTATAAAGAGAATTTAAAAACAAACTTTGTTTTGAATTATGAATAACTTGAATAAAGACATTTCTATGCACACACTTGATAGAATTATTAAATTTTTAAAAAACCTATTAATGTTCTACAAGTTGTTATTATTATAGCTATTACACTTAATATATTGCCATACCTGTCAACATATAGTTTTTAAAATAAGGCAATAGTCAATTTACAATTCAAAAACTGACATTTTAAAATCGATTGAAGTAGGTAGGTATTATCATTATTTATACTTAACCACAATAATTTATGCACTAAAGAATAGGGTTGAAATAATGTCTATATGATGTCACCATAAAGTCCCTTGCAATATTGATGACTTAGTTTTCTAAGCAGCTATACCCATGATTATTTTGTTTCAAGGACAAAATACAAGGATATCAGAATTTATAATTTATACCAACAAACACGTAATATACTGTATAATAATTTAAATAGGTAGAAATTTATACAAATTAATATTTTAATTATTATGTAAGAACTTAAAATATCAATATACAGCAAGTATCTGACTAAGACAAACATTTGCATTATTATATTAAAATGTACCAGGTATAAAAAATACCAACAAATTAAAATTAAACATTTATACATTAAATATAACATATGATTCATAAATCTAAAACTGCCCACTTCATAAATTAAGATTTAGTTTTAAGAAGATAACCATTTTATTAACTGTACCTATATTGTACCTAGGTACTACAAAACATTTTATTTGTATAACATATTGAGCTTGGCAGCAAGTAGGTGTCATTAATAAATAGTGGCAAAGAATTTAAAAAGTTTGTAACTAAGGTTTTAAAAATACATGAGTGTTAAAGATTATGGTCTGAATGATCTTAATATCTAATAAATATATATAACTATAGGTTTAATGTTTATACATAGCTAATCATATTTTAATAATTAAATAGGTACCTAATAATTATTATCACCAAGATCCATATTTTTATTTCAAAAAAACCTATTCAAAATTATAAAAATATGCTCTAGGTACGCACATTAATTATTTTTAACAAACATAAAATACCTACAAGGAAAAGTAAACTATTATGTGATGAAAAGTTTTAAAAATAGAATAAAACATTAATTCTATCATGAATGAAAAAAAATTCATTAGTTTGACTCTACTTGCATGAAGCATTAATAAAACTAATGTATAATTTGGTAACAATATTGCTTAAACAAATAAATATGGAGCCTAGATACACTTACATTAAACTACAGTGAATGTGTTATTAGTTTAGAAAAAAAAACAAATAGAATAGTTATGTACAAATTATTCTTTGCTGAATTTCTTGTATAACTTGGAATATTTTGTACATTATGAAAAAAAATACTAATTTACTTTAATTGTCAATAACCTACTGGATATTATTGTTAATTTTAATTTTTAAGTAGGTAGGTAATTAGACAATTTAAGGAATATTGTTTATTATATTCCATCTGTTACTTTATTGGAATATTAAACTATGCAAATGTGGGTGCCTAGATACTTTGTATATTTTATAATCATAAATAGTAAATACCTACATTTACTTAAGTGCAATTTTACCAATCAAAACTTCTTTTCAATAATAAAATCTTAAATAACTTCTAATTCCTAAAATATTCTAAAATATGCTTTATATGCTTATATGTTTTTTTGTGAACACCATAACACAGTTAGACACAAAGTTTAATGAATCTTCTTAATTTTTCACTACCTATTATCATAATATATCAAGCTGCATAAACTAAATGTAGATAGACAAAAACAAAAAAAATGTGTACTCTAATTATCACAAAACCATGAGTAAGTATGGTTACATTTTTACAATATTTAGTAATTGGCAGTGACAGAAAGGTCTGGGCTAAGTTAGGACAGAGATTTTCCAAAACTATTTGTATCCCCAAGGCATATTTTATGAATTTTATTAACAATAATTAAGGTCAAGTCAATGAAAAATGTTTATGTATTAATATTTATTGTATTAGTTGTAAATATTTATTTACAATCTACACAACATTTTAATTAGAAAATGTGAACAAGGTGACCAAACAAATTTAGAATTGACTTGAACGGCAAGGCAACCATGAACCAGTATTGCCTTTGCCACCCAACTAGGTTTTTTAACCCTTTGCTTATCACTGAATTACTGTAAGTCCCTGGGATATAGTCTCCTAGGTATATTATAAGGAAAAGATACAGAAGATAGTGGTTTAGTTAAAGGATTAGTAAGGGTGTTTAGAATAAAATTTGGTACAATGAAATTAGGCTAGAATTGGTGAGTGTAGGTAGTTTTGGGCTATATATGTCTTGAAAAAGATTAAAATTTAAAATTAGGCACTCAAAAATATTCATAGGTATAAAATTAATAATATGCACATACATATTTATATGTTCTAAATTTAGTATTAAAGAAAAAACTTAAATACCTCATAAAGATTTCACCTACACTTTGAAATTAATTGTCAATCAAGTTTCCAAAATCAAAAAGGGTTAGTTGTTTAATGTTTATGATAAGCCAACAAAGAAAACAATAACAAAACTTGATAACATTTAGTTGGCATATCAAAATTCTATATTACAACAAATAATAATACTCAAAATTGTCTTTCATACCAAGTTAAAATAAAAATTATTTACTATAATAATATAATTGGCATTGTAAAATGAGGGAATCCAGGTAGTGTATGATGTGTCTACTAACATAATTATATAACTAATCTCACAAAAAAAAAAACATTAACTTTCTAAGTGAAAAGGAACACTTATTACAGTTAAATTGGGTTACTCTGTGCTGTGCTGAATAGCTAGATGCCAAAAAGTTAAAATTAACTACAAATTGTTCAACTTTGCTAAGTGTTTTCACGGTGAAGGTTAGCGACAAAAAATCAGAAATTCAACATTGTTGTCAACGAACCGAGCTAGATAATTGGGACGAGATTTTGTATTAAACCAGATAATCTTAGGAAAGACGCGTTAAAATAGACGAAAAACATCACGGAAATATGCACGATCGTTTTGAAGTGAATTTTTTCGCTACCAACGGTGAAGCATACGACCGACGTCTTCCGGTTTTCTACAGACTGTGGTCAGACCGGCAATGACATGTTTTTGCAGGTCTGCGAGATTTCCGATCGGAGGGAGTGAGGAGTCGTGAGACGCGCGACCGAGGACTTCCGGAATCGTCACGTCCTTCGATGTACTCGTACGACTCGTCCTCGGCAGACACCTAACGACTTGACCATAATGATCGACGAAAACAATTTTTAAGGGAAAAAATAGAAACGATACGCGCGAAAGCGGCTAAGTCGATGGCGGTAGGGGGTGGAGGTCGAAATTGTCAAGTCCTACGTGGCGACAACCGGCGAATGTCACCACGTCGCCCGCAGTAGCACTACTCAGTACTTACCGTCCGAAGACTAGTGGTGGTGGTCATGGTGATATTGGACACACGGCGACGATCTGGTGCGCGGCGCGTCGGTTGATTATTTTTTCGGCACACGTCTTGTCGTCAACCGGCCACCGATGTCGCGATGCACGTACCCACAAGCCCTTCGCCCGCCACGCAACGGAACACACTACTGCAGCGGGTCTGCGGCACGCAAGCGAATAGCAGTTCTGCACCGGCGTCGCACCACGGTCTACGACTAGTGAGCAGTGACTACGGCCGCGTCAGTGGCGACGACGGCGACGACGATGGTGTCGGCGGCGGTGGTGGTGGTGGTAACGGCCGTCGTCGGCGTGCGGTAATATAATATTTAGCGGCGGTCGGCGGCAATGCTAAACGGCCGCAGATCAAACGGTCGGCGATGCGATGAATACGACGGCTGCCGAGATGATAACGTTGGCGTTCGACGGGATATCGAGACATTTCCCGCTGGATTAACCGATGACGGGACCGGCCGTTTTTTCCAACCAGACTATTTTTAACCGACGGCATTGATTCCGGTTCATATTTCGATAACGGCAACGGATGAGCGATGGCGATAATAACTATAACGAGAATTATTAGGAACCGACAATGGAAAAAATAAAGTGCCAATGCCGCCCGAGCATAACGATAACGTCCCGTCACGGAGTATCGCGATGCGGGGTGGGGTAGTACCGACGGCTCGGTGCGCTGTCCGTGGAGGGGATGGTTTGTAGTTTTCGTCAGCGGTGGTGGCCGGTGGGGTGGTGGTGGCCGGTGGGTGGTGCGAGTCGGTATTCGCCATTCGGTAACCGGTGTAGCCGCGTCGGTGTGAGCGTGTATACCGGTACGGAAGTGGTCGTGGTACTGGTACGGTGCGGCGTCGGTGTGATTTCGCGGTGGTCGTTCGGCGGCGCGGTCAAAGCACGACGGCCGGACGAGTTCAAATCGCGCGCGTCATTATCGCCAACCGACGGTCGAAACTACTTCCCGTCCGACAGCATTCAGTGTTGCCACCACTCAAAGCATTTGTGGTGACAAATTTTCCCGCCCTAACCAAAATTATCCATGATAAATATTATCTACCCAATACGTTTCATTAATTTTTTTTCTCGATTAATATCAATTTAATTATACTTATTTCGGACTTTCGATTTCAATACAAGATATTTGAAATTACTGTTAACGATTAACAAAAAAATGCTTGCAAAAGATGTCGCTATTAATATCACTGACTAAAATTATGATAAAAAATAATACTAATTAATGTTTAAAACAAGTATTATAATAATCACTATATCTTATAAAACCCATTGCAATATTATTTACACATCAAGACAAAATTAGACATTCGACAAAAAATTGAATTTTAAGATAAATTTTAAAAAAAATATGGGGGAGATATTGTTCACATTAAGAAATTGACCGGGTGATAATGTCTTACCACATTGAAAACGGCCGTTGCGGGGGTGGAGGTAATTTACAATTTACCATAAAAATGCGAGTGCTGACGTAAGTGATACCAGCAACCACATTATAAAATATAAAACTAACAAATAATAGTGCACAAGAGTGTACAAATTTTGAAATGTGTAATATTTGCAGGTGTGCTTTTTGAGCAAAATTTTAAAAATACAGGTGCCAGCGTCATCGACCTTACAATTATTTATTATAATAATTATTGACAACTTTTTTTTTGTGAATAATTGTCGTCTGTCGAAATCCACAAACAAAGCTGTACTGATGTTTGAAATTAGCAAAAACTATGGTAAAAATACCGAATCCTAGTTGATATTATTTCATATTAATTAATATAAAATTTAATTTGTCCAAAATACTCTTTTAAAAGTATTTGAATAACAATTAAATACAATAAGTGGCGTAGCTATCATAGAGCAAAGTAGGACAGTGCCACAGGGGCCAAAAATATTATTCGTGTACATTTTGAATTTTCACAAATATAGGTAATCTTAGTTAGTTATGGCGAGTTTCTTTACTGCCCCGGGGGGTCCTTTCCCATCTAGCTACATGATGTACAAAAAAAGTATTTTTCACAACACTAATTACTCCATTACTGCAGATTGTGTTTTTTTTCTCCAAGTAGAAAATGTGTTGTAACTTTTAAGTGATCATGATTATTTTATTTTAGTGTAATATTATCATTAGATTCTGAGCGGCTTCGACGAATGAATTGATTTTACAATCATGAGTAGTTTTATTGTGGTGGGAAATGGGAGGTATGTGTACACTATTTTTACAGTGGATAAGATAGGTACTTCGATTTTAAACATTGGGTGTAGTTTCTACCTTGTAGTAGCAAATTAAATTTAATTGGTATTACGCAGACTGCAGATCAAAATAAAAAATTCCCAATACTTATTTTAATAATTGTGAAAAAAATTATGAAAAGACTGTAATTTTTGTGCAAAACTAGTTTTTGACAAAATCGATTTTATTTTTTTGAGGTAACTCGAAAAAAAAAAAACCATCAATACATGAAATCATCACAAATGTTTGAATTTATACATGGTATATTTTTAGCTTTTTATATAGATATTTGACATTTGAAATCGTTTTTTTTTAGGTTTTTTCTATAAATATTAAATATCGATAAAAAACTGTTTGCTCGATATAAAAGATTGAAAAATACAAGGTTAAATACGAGGTTCCTCGTAAATAGTTATTTGGATGGTTTAAAAATATAGGCACATAGGCATGTTTTTTTTATAAGTATATGAACTTTTAATTTTACAAAAAAACGAAGATCGACTCACAACTTTGTATTAAATAATGAATAAAATCTTCAATTGTATAGGTAACGTTTGAATATTTAAAACCCGGTTTCTTATAACTCAGTCATAAATTTGTATTACTGGAACCGAAAAATTAAACATTAATATTATACTACATTATAATACATACAATGTTTTCACCTAAAATGAAATTAACCTATACCATAATATTTATAGTAAAATAAAATATAAATTAGGTACTAATGATTATACTACATTATAATACATTCAATGTTTTCACCTAAAATGAAATTAACCTATACCATAATATTTATAGTAAAATAAAATATAAATTAGGTACTAATGAGTAACGACAATATAAATATAAAATATCCTACGACCAACATCATAAAAATATGATACTTAATAATATTGACTGACGGTGTCTCCGTTGCCACTTGTCGTCCGTTCAGAATCATTTTTCGAATACAAAAAATTATGTACTGATATATCATTAAATTTATAGGTATAACTCATCTATTATCACAGTAACCCACTCGATACCTACTAATGCTACTATTCAGCAGAGCGCTAATTTTCCCACCTTTTTTTTGCATTTTTAAACAAATTTTACTTATTGTTAGGTATATGGGTTTTTTTTTTATGTTTTTAGAGCGTTTTTCACTTTTTGTGTAAAAAATGTTACAAAATGTATTGTTATAATTAAAACGATTAAACAATATATATAAAATATAAATTAAATAATGAATAACATTTAATCTTCATAATTAAATATCCTTCGAGGACCCTCCAGACTTTTCTAAAACACAATTTGTGGTTCACTAAAATGTTTCGAAAGGCGGCATACATCAGATTTCAATCTATTGTAATATCTTAGTCCAATAGTCTATGATTCTTATACAAGCAAATTATGAAAATATGAAATGACAAAGGTCATACTTTTAAATCACAATATTACGTGCTTATTAAGAACAAACACTTCGTAATGTTAGTTTATTTGTTCAGGTCCCTGGGAATTTTATTCCAAACTAAATATTGGTAAGTAAAGAACGCAAAAAAACATAAGTACACAAACATGAAACAGAAACACCGACCACTTAAAAAAATTAAGATTTGGAATTTTAATATATCCACCATGGTTACACAAGTGACGCAATATTCTTAGTAATATATTAGTATTTAGTATACATAGTAAATACGTTATGCTTTATATACCTAGCATAGACGTGTGCACAGGTGTAGCAGAAAGTTCATGATAAAATAAATCTAAATAAATTTTTTATCTTTTCATTTACTTTTTAGTTTTTAAAAATGAATTATACTTTCCTAGTTAGTAGCTTACAACAAATAGCTAAACCTACTTAATTAAAATAACAAGTTATATTTTAAATATTAAATTAATATTTTTATTTTTAATTACAATTTTTAATTTTAATAATTAAACTAAAATTAAGTCTTATGCATATTTTGAAATTTCAAAAATAATGAGTAATTTTTTGCAATTTTGACAACTTCTACAAAATGTGACAAATTTCAACTTCAAATGCTCATATATAATTAATAGGGATGTAGTCAAGTTTTTTTTTTAGTTCCAGTTCAACTTATGTAGTACCTCAAGTTTCAAGTTTTTACTTTTTGACCGAGCATAACAATTTTACGAGCATCTACCAAAATAAATAGATAATCATGGTGAAAAATTAAAACAAATAGTATAGTTACCTATATCATTCAATATTCATCTAAGAAATATAAGCATTGTATGAACACTAGGAACTAGGAATTATTACAATGTATAATAGGTAGTAGGTACATGCCATGTTGGCCATGGTTAGGTTAGGTTAGCCTATGGACTATGACACATAGACACGAATTAAGATAATCTTCAACCTATTCGTATCTAATCTTTGAGTATGTACTTTATTTGGTGAACATTATAGTTTCCAGCTTAGATCATATACTATGGATACAGACATAGAGTCATATACGAATATTTTTTAAAGCCAACATATCAGTAGGATTGCAGTGATATACGCTTGCACGTGGTTTCATATCATTCATTTTTGGCTCAGGTATTAAATAAACAAGATAAACTATAAAGGTTTCATAATAGCAGTCACGCATGCGCAGATGTCACGGGTCCTATGGTTAAGTGGTTAATATTGGCTTCAACTCATTCTATAGGTGTGATATACAATTGTATATATACATCCATTGTATATGATCTAAGGTTACCAGACATAATAATATGAATTCTATAGTTTCTATTTTTAAAAACATATTTTAATTTATTTAATATAGCTAACTGCACGACATCTAAGACCTTTATCGCTATTTAGAATAGTTTAAACTAAATTTATTAATAATTATGCCATTAAGTTCAATATGATAATCGTAATTACAGTAAACAGGAGGTGTACAAAGGTGCGCAAAAAAACAGCTGTGTACGCCGGTACGAGTGGATGATATTATATCTAAATAAATATTTCTCGTATTATTATAGTAATCAAAACCGAATAAATTATTCGAAATCACCGTTATTTTATTACTTATTTACATGCAGTGTAGATTAAATTGGTAAATGACATCGCGTGGCCGTTTAGCAAATCATGTGCGACTATAACGTGGTGAAACTCAAAATGCAAATTGCAAAAGCCCGATAAGTTTTACAGTGAAGAAATAAATATAAAATATGTATCAGGTATTCAGGTAAAATGTTGAAACTTTTCGGTAATAATAATTTATCCTCATATGGTTATTGTTTTGTGGCCTTGAGGGTTTAAGTATATAACCGTTACTATAGTGTAGGCCGATATATTATAATAATTTTACCTTTTATTAATGTTACATAATATAATATTAGACATGTGTATACCTAATTATGTTTCAAACTGTAAGTAGAGTATACAAAGTACAAAACTCGTTTCTTCTTATTTTTTTTTTTTACCAAACGTTTAAATGTAATACGGATGATGTGAATGTGACTGATTTTTAAACGTTCAAGCGCGCGATTTTACTGTCACCAAAATTCAAAAGAAAAAAATGAAAACGAATTGATTCGAATAGACTAAAATTTTTTTGTACTCGTTTCACTACTTTATTGAAAAATAAAATATGTTAAAACTATCCAAATATTTCCGATACGAATACCAGGAAGGTTGATACTTTATTTATCAACAATAGTTTGTTAGGTATTGCTTTAATAGCTTAATATTTTATAAGAGTTGGTCAAGTACTCGATCGTTTTTTAATATTCGACGTCTCGGTAGTTGTCTAGTACTCGACCTTTTTAAAGTAGACTACATTTTTCAAGTACTCGAATTTTTAATTCATTCGACTTGACATAAAAAAATAAATACTCGCCAACAAAAATTCTGACCTAACCTGGTCTCATATATATACTATATTGTACATAAGACATATAACATATTAAAGTATATATACGTATACTTTTTCGACGCGAGCCCTAATATTAAACATTCTCTCCTCACACCAGTAAATCAGCACCAATAATGCACCATATTATTACTTATTAATAAAGAGAAGGAAGTCACTGTAAAAACTAATACCTATAGTGTAATATGTATGTGTTAAATTTAAATTTAATGATTTATTCATTGCATACGAAAAACGATTCTGAACGAACAAATGAACTAACGAAGGTCTGTCAGCCTACATTATCTGCAAATATATATTTTTATGATATGTATTTGTTTTGCTAATATAGTAATTTATTTTACTAATAGTAAATAGTAATCCAGCAGATTGAATCAATTTTTTCCGAAAACATCACAATTAATTAATAATTAAAATAATATATAATACTTAGGTATATCTAAGGTATATCTAATAGGTATACTATTGTTACACATTTTTGAGTCAATATACCCACTTACCCTAGAACGGTGTGAATAGGTTCGTGATATAAATACTAAATAGGCTTAACAATGATCTAATTGTTTAGAAAATTCAGTGATGTACACGAAGGAGGGTGTTCAAAAAACGTAATTACCTACGTACAAATATATAAAAAAAATGAATAAAATTAAAAAAAAAAATTTGCACGTTATAACTATTTGCCTAAGAAGTGATTATTTCAAATTTGAAATACCACTGTTCATTTATCACAAATTTCAAATTGCATTTAAAAATAGCAATATTATAATAATCGTATTAAACCTTCATAATTTGTATGGTAAAATAAGTATATTAATCTCATAACGTTTTATTTATTAAAATTTTGAATTAAACCTTCACGCATTATTACTTAAATAATAAATTAGAGGTTTAATTTAATTTAATTTAATATTTTCATATTGTTGTATACAGTAAAATACTAAATATCACCGTCAAAATGAATTAAATCGAAATTGTTAAATATGAACACATTTTTATAAATTTGGTACTTTTCTTGATTTTTTCCCTGTAAAGTCGTCTGTAATTTGATCAAATGATAAAAAATCCAGTGCATCACTTTCAATCAAACATTTTTTTAAGTATTCCGGCAACCAGATGTCTCCCAAAACATCTGCTGCCCGGGACAAGTTCCCTCAAAACCCTAAGTCAAATCCGATCCTGTATCGCTATAACTATACTTTTCAACTATCAAGCTATTATAGATTTGGAGAATTATAATACTTATATCATTTGATGTTCAAATTATTCCTGATACGTTGGACGTTTTATGATAATTATATTTAGTTGATACTTACTGTTAAATTTTCTAAAATCATAAAAATGAAAAGAATACGTTTATTATTATTTTTTGACAAATAAGAGCAAAAGAAACTCCTGCGTTTTATGATAAAAATAAATCTTTTTTTAAATGACATACTACTTTGATATATTGATGTAAAATGTATATGTATATTTATTTATTTTAATGTTACACCTCCCCCCACCCCCATTGAAAATAGCTGTGTACGCCACTGTGAAAATGGCATTAGTTATAGGTAATAGAATATAAAATAACATACATTAAGTCATTACAATTTCAAGGCCTAACAAATGTTTTTGAATTACAACAATATGATTAAAACTGTTTTTATTCTTTGTTTAAATATCTAATTTTGTCAACATTTAAAATTAAATATTTATGAAAAAAAAAATTTTAATTATTATATTTATCAGAATTTTGGGTTTCAGTAAAATGATTTATGAGAAACCTTGTATTTAATTTTCAAGCCTTAGCTATAAACTTTTATACATTTTCAACTACGAAATAATTTACACATTTTTGTGATTTTGTCGAAAATTGAACTCAAAATGCTTATAGTTTATAAAAATGTTTTATAATTTTAAATAACTGTAATAACAACTTATGAGGTTCAAGCTTTTTGATAAAAAAAAAATGTTTGTATCGATATTTATAGAAAAAAAATCTAAAATGTGTATAAATAACTGAAAAAGAATCATCATTATACCATGTATAGAATATTAAAAATACTAATATGAACAATTTTTTGGTAAAAATATCAATTCTCTACGATTATTCGTTTTTAAAAACTAATTTCGTAAAAAATTAAACATCAGACGCTCATAAAAATAATTGTCGAATCACGCTCTTAATGTACTTAATTCTCGTAATAAAAACTTCTAAAGAACCTTGTATTACATTTTAAAATCTTAGGTATGAATATTAAAAATTATGTATATTTTTAACTGCAAAATAATTGAGCCACTGATCGCATAATGCCAAATTGCCAACTTAGTCTGTTCATTATAGACATAATTCTATAATAGTATAATACCATATGTACCTACTACCTAGAAATACTTCAAAATTGAGTCATGGTGTCTTACTATTATAAAAGTTGCTTACATTCGCAAAGACACGAATTCGTCACTCGTCAGAATAAAACTATAAAAGTCGTAGCACACATGCGTATAATGTGTATACTGTATGCTGCCCACATAACCACATTATGTACGGTTATACAGACTACAGGGGACAGTCCTTATAAAATATATATCTATAACTCTGTTAAACAATTATATTGAGCATTTTTTAGGAATGAACAGCCCATGTGTGCGTTACAATAATAAATGAAAAAATAAATAAAGGGATAATAGGATACGAGATGAGGGCCATAAAAAAAAAACTTGGCTCCAAGATCGTGTATACACCAATAATGGCTGAACAGTGTGCCACTATAATATACATATGGGTATATGATATGTATTAATACCGATGGTGCCACGGCGGGCAAGTTTGTACTCAAACCGAAAAACAGAATAAAAAAAAACTATATGCACACGATTTTAGACTATATAGTCTGTACTCTGAATATTTAGTATCTAGATTCTAGACATATCTGTTGCAAGTGATCTACATTTTTAAAACTCTTCAATATTAAAATGCAATTAAATTCCGTTCATGCGAAACATGTTCGCAAATTTGCAATCATCTGTCTACATTTTTCGCCGTCGATACCGTCGATATATGCCAATATATAAAGCGTTTGTGGCGTTAAATTTTGTACAGAAAATAATATTATGTACCTATTCCACAAGTGGTAAAAGTTATGTTTACGATAGATAGTTTCAATATTTGATAATGATATAATGCAATAATTCGTTATAACAAGTCATAAGGTTACACACATTTCGTTATCGGCAATCCTGAATATCATAATAATTAATAGTAGGTACCTACCTGGGAACCAAACAAAAAAAATTAACTAAACAAAGTCTAAAAAAATAACCTAAGATAAAATTATATTTTAATGTCCAATACAATAATTAATAGTTATCTACATAATATATCACATATAAATAAATCATTATTTATGTAATAAGTAGGCAATAACTAATAAGCATAATAGTGTTCTAGTTTATGACGTGCATATTGAAATGTATACCTAGAATAAACGTCTGATTTTATTGATAAACGAAAAATATGTTTTTAAAAATTACTTACTAGATACAACACATTCTAACTTCAATTGGGGGGGAGTCGTTAGTGCCTAAAGTATGCTATGTACATACATTAAAAATTAAAATCGAAAACACTGCGTAAACGGAAACATTCACGATATAGGTGAACACATAATTGAAAACCGAAATCTTATTTATGCGGCGCGTCAACATGTAAAACGTTATTTACTGGTCGTACGCGTTCACTGAAAGAAATTCAAACGAAACAGAATGCGTCCGACCTACGCCTGCGTATAAAATGTGTATAATACGCAAAACGGGTTCGCTCTCGAACGATGATGATTATTAACGTACGCAGTGTTCCGTAAAGTGATATCAGATGTACACACGCACGGCCGCGGCACACGGTCGACCAACTATCCAATGTCGACTGGTGACTAGTGGAGAGTGGTGACTGGTGACTGGCGACTGCAATTATTACACCAAAACCAAATACCTAGCAAGTAATAATAAGTTTCAGGCGTACATAGCGAACCGACAAATGTAGCGCCTGGCTGGTCACTGTCCGGCCACCGCCACAGTGGTTCCGCCGGTCCGATCGTATATTATTTAATTGTTATTATAAAATTATATACAATGTGCTGTCTTTATTCATGTCTCTCCTCTCCGCCGCTTTCACTATTGCTCCCTATCTCTCACTCTCACTCGCTATCGCTATCTCTCTCACTCTCACACGCGCACTCATTCTAACTCACTCTCGCACACTCGGTTGATATTTTCCTTCTCTGTGCACATTGATATTTTTGTAAATTAACTCACCGATTGGGTGTTGCAGTTCACAGTACTAAACCCGTCAAATTCTACACGAATTCAAAGATAAACTCGTTCTATGAATCTTACTTATCATGATAACTCGCGCGATAACGACACTCACGTTCGACTGTTCTGCGCCGAAACCGATCACAAAACATAATGTATGCGTTTTATTATTTAAAATTTAAGTCACATTATATTATATCGACACAAACAAAATTCTATAAATGTATATATATAATGTCATATAATTTAATCTGTACACTGCAAATTGTAATTATATTTGGTCATATCCGGACAAGGGCATAAATGCATTATATTTTCAGTATTTAGTATTTTCAATTTTAACATATTATATAAACTTAATTAATTGAAGATAAAAAAATATTGAATAAATGAGTAGCAAATAATATTTTTCAAAATGAGTTACCTTTTACCTACACACTTTTGAAATGTTGGTAAAATAAGTAAAAATTGTTTTAAATGTATAAAACAATTAAAGTTGTAACAAACAATTTTTTTAATTTATTTAAAATATCTTAAAAATATTTTTCTTACTATGTTTTAGTTTTACACCAATAACTTCAAAAACATCATAACCAAACGGAAATATTTAAGACAAATTACATATAATATATTATAATATACTAAAATCTAATCGGTATGTTAAGACTTTAAGAAAAGAAATTCTTTGTACGGTTATTTGCCTAAAAGATAGAATTAATATTTATATAACAACTAATAATGTTAGATGGCTATTGATATATTTTATAATTTTTAAACTGTAGAATGCGGCCGATTCACCCTCCTGCACAGACGCACAGTTCTTGGTAGCACCACAGTCAACCATATATTATCTTTAAGTTTAAAACTGTATATTAGTGCATTTAAGTACTATATGTATAAAGTTAGGTTCAATAATAATATGTCTACAAAATAGATATATTATAGTTAAGTATCTGATCAGCTGTAGTTGTTTACTATGTGCTTCTGCGTTGTACTTTGAGCAGGCGCCTTTAATATGACAGGTAATGGTCATAAAAAAAAAATTGTAGCCAAATGAATAATTATAATTTAATATTTATAGGTACTTCGTATTTACAGGCTTATCCTAAAATATTTTGTATGGTTTTGTATAATATTTTGATGGCTACCACAATATGTTATACCATAAGGCAGTGTTTCCCAACCTTTTTGTAATGGCGACCCAAAAATGTATTGCTTGTTGGTTACGTGACCCACTCCACCTTCACTAAAAAAAAAATAAGATTATATATTACTGATCAATGTTGAATTGTATGGACAATAGACCGATACTGCATTGGCAATCATTAGCACATTTATCGATACACCCATAGGTTGGGAAACACTGCCATAAGACATGTATACGGTAAACCCGAACCAGCGCCGTACCAGAGGTGGACTGGGAGATTTCATGTTCATGGTCTACTGGTTATAAGAAACCCATTTTTTTGGTTATATCTTCCTGACCTGCCTATACAATTTATCGGGTTTGAAATATTGTCCCAGTCCATTGCTCCTAGGTCCCTATAATAATATTAAACGAATAAGACTTTTTGTAACATTCGTTGAACCATATATAAAATTTAAAATCATTATTTAAAATTTTAATTATATACCAAATACCAAAATATAAATAATTATTGATAAATGTAATAATATATAGTATAGACTATAGACTATAGGTAATAAAAATAAAGTCAGATAATCTATATTATGAGTTATGACTATTTAGCTATGTTATAATACTATAAATAGGTATATCGAATGTAGATACAACATATAGTAAGATAATTACAGTTTCAAAAAGTATTTTTCAAAAACCTCATTGCAAAACACTAACAATATATTTTCATTTATTTCATATAATTTTTTACATCTTGTGTGGAGTGTGATTTATTTTGTTGCTAATTGTATTTATCTATATAATCTGAACTTAACACGAGCCTGGTAACTAATGTATACAAACATTATTACTCATTAAGAATGATATATTTTAGAATTATATATTTAAAATTAAAAAAAAGGGGGGGTCAAGTGGATGTCACTCTGCTGTACAGTAGGTTACAAGTATATCATGTATAATGGATGGTGTTAAATTTGAATTCAATGATAAATATCATTGTATACGAAAAACGATTCTGAGCGGAACGGTATGTCAGTCTAGGATATTTGATATTATATTGATAATATTGTTATTTTACGGTAGCTGCTAAGTTGAATTAATATTATTCATATTATTTATTTATTAACCTAAAATTATCAGTGATGCTAGAAAAATATTATAATATATACTTTTACTCGTTAAAATTGATTTTAATATGTAATTTCGTCCAAATTTGAACTTAAAATGTCTGTAAAAAATAACTGTGTTTATATATTTTTTAGATTTTTTGTTTACAGTATGTTCTATTTATTAGAATCTTTATTTTAAATTTTCAATCCTTAGTTATAAAAACTGACCATTTTATAATTGTTTAATTACAATGATTGATAATTTTCGAGATTTTGATGAATTTTGTCAAAATTCGAACTTTAAATGCTTATAAAAAAAATGTGTGCCTATGTATTTTTAATATTTTTCAATTGCTATTGTAACAATATATCAGGAGCCTTGTATTAAATTTTCATTATTTTGGCCCAACAAATAAAAATGTATTGGTATTTATATAAAAAAAAAACTAAAAAAATTTAAAATTGAAATGGTCCGTAAAAAGCTCAAAAACAGTCAAAATATATTCAAAATTAGATGGTGTATAGAAAATGCTAATATACACATTCAGTGAAATTTTCATGCATCTACAGTTATTCGTTTTTGAATTGCAACAAAATAAAAAAATCGCTACATGAGAAATCTAGTGAATATCTAATCTTGTAAAAATTTAAACTTAAAATGCTCATAAAAATTTATTTTGACTTGCTTATAAACATTTTTTTATTGATAAAATTAGGCAAACTTATGAGGAATCTTGTATTACATTTTCAAACCTTAGATTTAAAAAGAAAATTTTTTATGAATTTCTAACTCAAAATAAATTGTACATTTTCGTCATTTTTACGTATTTTGTAAAAATTTGAACTTTGATTGCCTATAAAAAAAAATTGTGTTTAATATTTTTCATCTGCCTTTTAAACTATATATTAGAAGCCTACTATTAAATTTTCAAGATTTTTTACCCAACAAATAAAATTTTATCGACATTTATAGAAAAAAAAACTAAAAAAATTGGAAACTGAAAATGTCCGTTAAAAGCTCAAAATAAGTCAGAATATTTTGAAAATGCTAGGGTGTGTAGAAAATGCTTATATAAACATTTGGTCAAAATTGCATGTATCTACCGTTACAGTTATACCAAAAATAAAAATCGATTTTGTCGAAAATTGGTTTTCCGTAAAAATTCACGGTTTTTCCTTAATTTTTTATTTGTTTTTCACGGTGCTTTTGAAAACTACTGGGTAATTTTAACTTTTGACCCCCCCCCAAAGTACCAACTAGATTCACTTACCTATCATAAAAGGTACTATTGAAAAAAATGTAAGTATTTTTACTGTTCTAAAAGGTGATGACAGACACAAAAAAAAATAAAAAAATACTCATCATTATAAAATCAATACATTCATCACTCCGCTCAGAATCTAAAAACAATCATGATTGATGTATGTAAATTGTAATATACAGTTATCGTTTATTTAAAAAAAATACATAATTGATAATTATTTAAATTTATCAGGAGAAAACGATAACCAACGATTTAAATAATAAAATCGATAATTCAGACAAATTGTAATGATCTTCCAAGAATGTTTGACATTTATTTATAATCTAAAAAAATATATTACACAATACACAGTAACTAATAATTAAACACTATATAGATGTTTAGATTATATTATTATTTGAAAGTTCTTATTATATTCATAGGCTAAAAATGTTGATTTAATTTAGTTGTTGTCTGTACAGGGTAATAATACACACAGTGTCGCACCAAGGGTGGGCTAAGCGCGCTTCAGTACCCCCCCCCCCTTATTGATCGTATTATTCTACAAATCTTATATTATAATAAAAGGCAAAGTACAAAACATGATATTTCTATAAACTGCTTTGATGAAACATTTTGCGGAGTATAAATTATTATTTATTTAATCAGCCCCACCCCATCTCCCATTGAAAAATCTTACACCATTGAATACACACATATTATCTTCAATCAGCTGGTTATTAGTGTATAATGATTAGACTTGGGGATTACGATAACCTAGGCTAATACAGTAATACCTATAGCATAGAGCTTCAGATACCAGTGAATTTTTTTTTGGAATAATTTAAGGTATATATAACAAACATTTATCGATTTATGCAAAACAAAATTGAAGTAGTCTGTCCTTAAACTGAACAGAATTTATTCATAATTACTTAAATGATGATGACATATTATTATATTTTTTAAATACAAACAAATCCATTTTCATAATAAATAGGTGGGTTCAAAGAGTTAGTGACAAAAACATGTAGTTGGGTTTTTTTCATCTATAATAGTTAGGGGCACTTAATTATTGTTATACGCCTATTTTGTATACCTAAGTATAAATATATTATTTTATTTATTCTTCAAGAAGATATGAGTAGAAAGAATCCTGGTCAGTATGTGGTGGTATGGACGTATGGTACATTAACAAAATCAATTTGAATAATTGAATGCTACCATATATACAACACTTTCTGTGTAATCCATATAGTCTACAATCGACATATTTCTTGTGAAAACTAGATAAATAATAATATTAATACGCTAAATTGTAATCCAGTAATGTCTTATGTTATCATAAGACTAGTGATTTATTGATTTATATTTGTTTGTGTATCTAAAATATTTATTTAATTGATTCAATAGTTTGTAAACCAAACTCAAATTTTAACAAAAAATTGCCATACAACATGTATTATTAGTAACACCTATTTTTATCACATAATTGGAGTCACCAAATTTTTTTAATTCAATTTTTACTTAAGGTTTATATCAAGAAGGAAAATTAAGTAGAAAAAATAACGATAACTAACAAAGGTGTAAAGCAAATATGTATGATGAAAATACGGAAGTACAATAGATACTATAGCTCATATATGAGCCAACTTACGATAGTTACTTGACATGTCACTCGCGAAATTTAATTTCATAATATGGTTATGTACAAAATATTCTTAAAAAAATACAGAACCCTACCCATATAATATGGATTTGTTTCAAAGTTTACGATCGGAATATTCTACTCGTATGTATTGGAATATTCAGCTCGGGTCAATACTCAATGTTATAATGACCCTTCAATTATCAGTCATTCAGTCTCATTATTTGAACTGATGAATCAAAATCTACCAATTGACAATAATTGACAATTGTTATTATTTGTAGGTACCTATTAATGCAGTAGAATAAACACAAAAAAGCGAGTAAGTGGATGTTGCTCTGCTGTGCAATAGGTTACAAGTGGATCACTGTATATTGTATAATAGGTGGTATTAAATTAGAATTCAATGATATCATTGTATTCGAAAAATGATTCTGAGCGGAAACGGTTTGTCAGTCTGGATATTTTATACTGTTATTACTTATTACTTATTATTAATACGGTAGCCGGTAAGTTGAATAAAATTATAACAAAGTAACTAAAATCGTTATTCGTGGTTGTTTAATAAGTAATTTCGTTCAAATTTGATCATAAAATAACTAAAATAGAACTCTGTTTTTATATTTATTATATTTTTGATTACACAATAACCTACTTACGTGAAATCTTGTTTTATATTTTCAATCCTTAGCTATAAAAAGTTGATCATTGTATACATTTTTAACTACGAAATCATTTTTAAATTTTAAATTTAATATATGTTGTCGAAAATCGAACTTCAATGCTTTAAAAAAGAATTGTGGCTAGTATTTTTAATATTTTTCTACTACTACTGTAGCAATATATCAGGAGCATTGTATTACATTTTTTACCCAACAAATTTGCTAATGTCCGTAAAAGTATTTTTATTTTTTTTTTTGTGTTAAATTCTCAATAGTTTTCAAATGCGCAGGGAAAACAGAAGAAAAATTAAGAAAAATGGTTTTCAAACAAATAGATTTTGGTTTTTGGTGTAACTCTAAAACAAATGACTGTATATTCATGAAATTTTCACTGGTTATTTATACTAGCATTTTCTATACAAGATACAATTTTCAAAATATTTTGATTTGTTTTAAACTGTTTACGGGCATAATTAGTTTCCAATATTTATGGTTTTTTTTTCTATGAAGGTCAATAAAATTCTATTTGTTGGGTAAAAAAGCTTGAAAATCTAATACAAGACTCCTGATATATCATTACAATAGTAGTTGAAAAATACATAAGTACAATTTTTTTTTATAAGCATTTAAAGTTCAATTTTTGACAACATTTATCAAATTTAAAATAAGATTTTACGTAAATAAGTTATTCTATAATCAAAAAATCTAATAAATCTAAATATATATACTAGTTGTTTTATGTTCAAATTTGGACAAAATTACATATTAAACAACCACGAATAACGATTTTAGTTATTTTGTTGTAATTTTATAATATTAATTCAATTTACCGGCTACCATATTAATAATAAGAAATAACAATACAAATATAATATAAAATATCCACACCGACGAACCGTCTCAGCTCAGAATTATAATAGCCCTATCCTAGGTTGGAAACACCAATAAATTTACTGAGATCTGTTATTTGCCAAGGTATGTTTGGTAATAACTGAAAATACCGTATAACCGGTAATACCATAAATACCGATAGTCAACAAATACCGGATATCCGTATCAATATTTGAAATACCGCCAGCCCTACAGTTGTAGGTTATCAACATAGTAATCCATACTAAATCATAAAGTAGTACTTTTAAAGCATTTTTGTTATTTAAAATTTTATATAAAAGTAATAATAGGATATTTTATTTTGAAATCAATTTTTAACACTCTTTGAACCGTAATATTCTTGACAATTTTTTCACAAGTATTTTAAAAGAAAAATAAGATATAAATCTATGTAACCACATCTGAAATGATGTTAATATTAAAAAATATTTTATTATTTATAGAAATTGGAGAAATTTATGGATTACGGTTGTCTCCAAGGCACTAGTTTAGCCCTATTAGGAGACAATTAGTATTTGGCTTGGCTCGTCATCAGGTGTTGTAAATTTATATAAATTACCTTGTGATGTAAATCCAAAGCCAGATAAAACCATTTTAAACTTGCTGACCACTGTTTCAAAATTAAGCTTCAACAAAAGTTCTGATATTTTAGCTATGGTTTCTAATCAAAAGAATGATGCTATTAAATTGGTAATAACAGTTTATTCACATTATTCTTTGATATCATTTAGTTATTTAGTTTTCTAATATATGATAATGTATAATTTTTTCCAGTAGTATTCAAAAGTGCCGTGAACAACAAATGAAAAATTAAGGAAAAAATGGGAATTTTTACGGAAAACCAATTTTCGACAAAATCGATTTTGATTTTTGGTATAACTCTAAAAGAAATGACCGTAGATACATAACATTTTGACTGAATTAGCATTTTAAGCATATTAGCATTTTTATATACCATAACCTTTTTAAAATATTTTGATTTATCTTGAGCTGTTTATGGACATTTTCATTTTCCAATTATTTTAGGTTTTTTTTTTATAGATTTCTATAAAACTTTATTTGTTGGGTAAAAAAACTTGAAAATTTAATACAAAGCTCCCAATATATTGTTACAATAATATATGAAAAATATTAAAAATCCGTAGTCACAATTTTTTTTTTAAAGCATTTAAAGTTCAAATTTTTACAAAATACGTATACAAATGACGAATATGTGCAATTTATTTTGAGTTAGAAATTCATAAGAAATTATCTTTTTAAATCTAAGATTTGAAAATGTAACACATGATTTCTCATAAGTTTGCCTAAGTTTGTCAAAAAAAATAATATCTAATACCAAATCGAATTAAATTTTTATGAGCGTTTGAAGTTCATATTTTTACAACATTGGATATTCACTCGATTTCTCATGTAGCGATTTTCTTATTTTGTTGTAATTCAAAAATGAATAACTGAAAAACACCGAATGTTTATAGTAGCATTTTTTATACACCATACGGACCATTTCGAATTTCAATTTTTTAGTTTTTTTTTATATAAATACCAATAAATTTTTATTTTTTTGGGCCAAAATTCATGAAAATTTAATACAAGGCTCCTGATATATTGTAACAATATCAATTGAAAATATTAAAAATACATAGGTACACATTTTTTTTATAAGCATTTAAAGTTTGAATTTTGACAAAATTCATCAAAATCTCGAAAATTATCAATCATTGTAATTAAACAATTATAAAATGGACAGTTTTTATAACTAAGGATTGAAAATGTAAAACAAAGATTCTCATTAATAGTTCATTCTGTAACCAAAAAATATAAAAAATATATAAATATAGTTATTTTTTATTGTTATTTTAAGTTCAAATTTGGATGAATTATCTATTAAAATCAATATTAACGAGTAAAAGTATATAGGTATTATGATATTTTTCCAGCATCTATGATAATTTTAGGTTAATAATTAAATAATATGAATAATATTAATTCAACCTACTGTACAGCGGAGCGACATCTACTTGACCCCCTTTGTTATCTGTTAGTTTGTATTTATTTTTTTTGTTATTGAGCTATTTTGCTCTGACTTTGTTATGCCATAAGGTTAGGTTAGCTATTTATGTATGTTGTTTTGTCATAGTTTTGTTTATACCGAATTGTAATTGTTATTGAGTTTTATTTTTTTCGGTTGCAGTGGAGCCTACGCTAGCAACTGCATCTACAGAGTGTCCCGTGAGGATATACCCATTAGCCGTAGAGGGGGACCCGCCGCCCGGACAAAAACAGGGTTTTTATAGTTTTAACTATTAACTAAAAAAAAATTATTAAAAATCATAAAATAAATGAAAATAAAATCTTAGAGTCAACATTTTCAGCAAATTAAACTCTATTAAATGGATATATTCAATTGTTTCAAAAATAAAAAAGAATTTTAATTTAATTTAATTAAAAAACAAAGTATATGTAGTCCTTGTCTCTGTGAGTGTAATAAAAAGAAAAAGATTAGTGATAAATGTATTATCTCAGGAGATATCTTAATGGGTAAATCCTCGTGGGACACCCTATATATTATTGTTATTGAAGAATCCATGTGTTGTATAGCTGTGGTCCATAGTGAATATATTTTCTATTCTATATTTATGTTAATTTGCAATATACTATATTTCGCATGATTTCAGATTTTTTTGTGAATATTTTTTTTATTCAAATAGTTGATTGGTTCAACATACCAAGTGTTTTTCAAAGTTATAAATTAGCAATAATTACTAATAAACATGAATTGCTAAAGATTTTTAATTACTGAGTCAATATAGAGGATAACTCAGTTCTCAGTATTATAGAATATAAATTGCTTGGTAATGGAATGTTAGTAAGTTTGTTGTGAGTAAATTGCTTGGTATCCATGCGACTATAATATTATGGTGAATGTTATATTGTTTATGAACGAGATAATCGGTTTTGAACATAATATAATTAGTTGAAGAAAATCAAATAATTTAATTTATCATTATTATTTTAATTATTCAACATCATAAAAAATTAAAAATAACTTATAAATTAACTTTACATTTGTGTAAGGGTGTCGCTCAACATTGAGAAAATATATCGGAACAACAGTGTTTATAAAACAATGTACATAACGAAACATAAAACTGTATGACTGTATTATCAAATAATAATTTAGCGTCGTGATTAAATGGTATACGGAATAAGCCACTAGGATGTACCTAGTACACAACATATTTTATATTATTTAATGCTTATATACGAACCCTTTAATAATTTGCATATGAGCCAATGATGATATTCGGAATATCAAATTGGTTTCATAATTATAATTTATTGTGGTATTGATGTGATATTTTTAGTTTTCTTTGTCATTTTTATTTATTACATTGCAATTGTCGCATACTATACTGCACAACCGCTCTCCCCTTGTATGTTTACTCTAGGTTTTTGGTTATTCCCGATCTTGGTGAGCTAAACATTTTCAATTTTATGATTGATGTTATATCTACTGATATACATCATGTCTTGAGAATGTTGGGTGGTGTATAGTGTATGCCCTCCCTATGTGTCGATATGAATGTGACAGGCTGTATTTTTTTTGTGATTTTTAGTAGATCGTTTTGGGTTTGTACTTATGTGGTTTTTGATTTTATAAGTATCATCGTTTTGTGTTTATTTTTCTCATTATGGAATCGATTGCGAGTGTGCTTCTTTTTTGTGAATATTATTTTTTGATTTGGTTGCAGCGTTTGTTATATTATACGCTGCTTTGCCTGGGATCCATTGTGTATTTGGTATTTTGGTATTGGACATAACAATGAACGCCAAACGGTATATTGCCTTTCCCATGCAGGGATAATACCCGTGACGTCTATTTTATTATAATATACATATATATGTGTATAATATTATATTATATGCCCATAAATATGGGTAAATCCCTTGGTTTTTTTAGCGGTGCACCGTGGTGTTTTGATAAATGATTTATGGGTTATTGGTGTACTTATAATTTATATTGATAATTTGTGAATTACAATTTATTTTAAAATCATGTGACATAGAACTATAGAAGAAATGTTATTGGCATATTATTTGCTTGTTGGTTTTATATGAATAGGAGAACTAGCAAAATTGTTGATTTAGTTTTAGTGTCTTATAGAAAAATGTGCCAGTGCCACCTTGACAGACGTCTAAAAGAAAATGTAAATGTTTTTTTATAAATCGTTAAGTTTAATATTTGTCAATAGTATATAAATAATATAAGTTATATGTGTTTATGCTTTAATAATAAATGTATGGTGTTTGGTTGAACAAGCAGCTGTTAATATTCATCCTGCGTCGTTCAAAATATAAAATAATATTATACTTATAGCCTATAGTCTATACGACTGCTGCATATTTGAACGATTGTATGTTATTCTTGCAGTGGTGTGACTATTGGAATTGGCATACATTACGATTACGACTATTCGTTTAACATTACAATATTTAGTACCTACCTATTAATATATTTTGTGTCTTTGCGACTTAAAATTAGACATTAAACAGAAAAAACAAGACATATTATAATGGTAAAATTATCGTGGCTATCTGATTTTGAATACCGACGGCAAAATTAGTTTGCTTTCCGTCGTCGAAATTTGGAAAGTGTATAACGTGTATACCGAATAGTGTATACTGTACCTATATATATTATTATTAATAGTAGACAGATAATAACGCATTCCGTGTCGGCGGACTATCAATGGGTGTTACGGTTTAATGGTTTTGCACTTATGCGGGAATTTCGTAACTCAACGATATACCATTATTTGGGTTTAATTTACAAATTAAATTTTCGATTACCTACCGGCTGTGGTGAAAAGTGTACATAATAAACATGTGGTGTAGACAGAAATTTACAGGTTAGCATAAGGACTTCTCTTTGATAATTAATGTCAAAATGTCAGATAGCCGATATAGGTTATAGTATTATAGCACTACTAAACAATAAAGGGTCATTCAAGTTAAAATTACAAATAATAAGTCCTTCCTCTTTCTGAGTAATTATAGTGTTAAAAAAAACTTTCAAACGAATAATGGCAGTAAAACAAAAGTACATTATATCAAAAATTTCTTATAAAATATAAGTTATAACATTATGGGATATAATAGCATATATAATATAACCTATATGAGTAATATAATAGTTAAAACTTATTACTTCACTATTACCCAAATCAATTTTTCTATTTATTCATTATTGTCAAGTAAATTGTTCAACAAATTCCTTTAAACAACGTACAAGATCTAAAGATCTTATATGATAGGTAGGTACGTGCTTAACGTGTGCTATACTTAGACTTTACTCATACTATATTACTATGCTCATACTAGTCATACTTCTACATAATTTTAACTGATGCAGTGGATTATGAATCACTAATATAAGATGTTTTAAAATTTCATTTTCTTAATTTATTAACTGTAGGTATCTACAATGATTTCGGATGTTTAAACATAATTATTTTAAGTAATAATAACGGAATCTTACGCGGTGTACGGAATCGTGGTTGTTTGTTGTTATGATGACAACCTATTATTGCATACATAATTATTTCTATATTTTCATAAAATTTCTTCACTCTTCGAGTACAATGTTGAAAATTGTTTGGTATAATAAATAATGTACATATCGTATGTCGTAATATATTAAATATTCAAATATATTTTATTTTAACTTTGAAAAAAAAAACCGTCATATAATAAAATATCAAGACAATAATTGTACAATATTGATAAGTACCAATATGGCAGTATGTTTAGATCACGATGACGTGGCTCATGACTAGAATTTGATCTATTATATATACTTAGATGACTGAATATATTCTTCTAGAGACCTGTACTCGGCGGCCCCAAGCAGGCAACACCCGTTCGTCATCGTACCAAGCTCTATGCCATATTTTGTATGCCTATCGCCTGCAGCGTGCTGTGAATGAATGAGCCGCCGCGCCTCTGCTCAATGCGCACAATAAATTATTCAGTAATATTCACAAATCAGCGACCGGTCTCCAAGAGAAACGCTCCATCGTCGGAGTGGTGCGTACTATATATAAACCACACGCATCTACGTGAAACGGGCCTGATGCCCGCATCCGCTGTCTCCGTCTTACAAACGCACAACGTCATAACAAAGCAAATTGTACGTTCTGAATAATTCATTCAATAACTCTGTTATGTTTAATATTAGAGTGAATTGACCCATTATCAGTGCTCAGGAATTTTCGATGTGTGCGAGTGGAGATGTTACAATAGTAATAAAACGTTCAAATAAATTGTGGTGGAAATACCAAAGACCCAAATAAAGGGCTTTATGGGACAACGGTGGGGGGGGGCTTCATAATTAATTCAAATATGCTTAAAAATTATTATCGGGGTAAAACTCGTGTCAGTAAGTTGGATAAGTCTATTTTGCTTAAAAACAGTAGTGTGAAACTAGAAATGGTTTACCCTACGGCTTATTTTTTGAAAATGCCATTTCTAAAAAAGAAAGTTATTTATTAGGTTTAATTATGTCTTATGGAAAGGGGTCACAAGGCCGTAGATGGAACAAATTTTAAGGAGGGGTTTACAACCAAATTATATTTTTGCATAACATAAAAAAATTAACTTAAAAAAGATCAATATATAATATCATAATAATACATCTAAGTTAAATTTGTATTGCATTACATGAGTGATAATTGATAAACGTATAACATTTTTAATTAAATATTTTTAAATAGTAATATTAAAACGTATAGCAGTCTTTTTTTTTTTTAATCGAATCACGCCATTTGAATTGATTTTAATTTGTGTTCGTCTATGTACATTGTACACTCAAAATAGTTAGTAAGACAACTAAAACCTGTTACCTGCGTTTAACCAACTTGCCGCTTGATCTGATGAATTTCGTAAATATATAGAATACATTTTCATGGTAAGTAATGTACGTTCTGGTTTTGAAGTCGAAGCTGATAATGTAACTAATAATTTAAAAAAAAAAGATATATTTGGAAAAAATTCAGAATTACATTTTAGTATCATATGAATCATATGATGCTTTAATAGTGAATTCGGCTAAAACCGGCAATACGGATAAGCCTTCAATGACTTATAATATTGTCATCTGTCGATAAAATATCGATTGTTACATATTTATTATGCATATCAAAATAAATGCCAACAAAATTCGTATTCGAAATTATATAGAATAATATTATATTAATATGTATAAGGCATATTGCATAGCAATACAAACATAATAATATACAGTTATCGTATATTCATATTATTATAGGTAAACATGGTAAATTATTATAATTAATTTAACTTCATAAATTAAATTCATATTTTGGTGCAAATCATTTACAAATTTTGAAATGTAGCATTATCACGCTATTTTGTTTGATAGTATTTGGGTACCTACATGGCGAGTGAGTACATACTACATGCTATAATACTCTACCATGTACAAATTATTTATTTCACAATGAATGGGGATGGGCAACTTTTAGAAAGCTTAATGAAATAGAAGTAATGAAAAGTGGTTTACCGATCCACTTCATTATAACAATACAGTTTGAGTAGAACAAGGTTGAAGACACATGCTAGACGCTTTAGTATAGGTAAATAGAATGCTATATATAACCAACTGGTTTGACAGCGATGTATAATATTCGTTTTCTGTAGATATAACATGTTTTAGTAAGGTAGCAAAAAGGAGTTTAATCGAGTTTTATACTGTTGTCTACAAAATATAATAAATTAGAAATTTAACTTGACAAAAATGGTCGTATAGGAACATTTTGCAGAAAATATAAAAATATATTTAAGATAATTACAATTTTTTTTAAATACCTATATTTATTATATGTTTTCGTAACGCTTTGTCTATTGCCAAAAAACGAAAATCAATAATAAAAAAAAAAACTAAATTCCTAGGAAAATGTAGCATGCTACTAGATCTTTTCTACTATACACTACGAGTATGTTCATATCCAAAAACATTTATGGTTCCTCAATTTTGGTGCTTGATCAGTTTAGTGTCGCTCCCGGCAATCTGGCCAAAACCCGCGGGTCACACGACGCGATAACAGCATAGAGGAAAAGAGTCTTGTAAAGTATTCGAATTTCGAATAAATGAATTCAAATAAAAGTATTCAAATACTTTTTTTATTCGAAAACTATTTAAAATACTTTTTGAAAAAATTATTAGAATAGGTACGTGTATTCTGAATAAATTTTTTTGTATTTTTTATTCATTAAAAAATACTTTTTTAGAACTCGAAAAATAGTATATATTTGTGACAAAACAAATTTTTCTATTAAAAAACGGGCACATTAAATGTTATAAATAATAGTTTTTTTCTTTGAATAAAACATGATTTATCCACGTTAATTTCCAACCACTCCAAAACCGACTAATATTAGCTGAGAAAAAATAAATTCTAATAGTATTCGAATACTTCTTCGAGTATTTGAATATATATATACAGAATATATTATTTCAAATGCATTCAAATGTGTATTCGGAATACTTTAATACTCAATTATTTGAATACGTATTCCGAATACAAAATAAAAGAAGTATTCTTTACAAGACTGTAGGAGGAAGAGCATATCAATAAGCTCCTTGCTATAATATGCGTTATTATTATTGTCTGTTGGTTAGGTTAACAATACTTAAAGCAGTTAAAGGACTTATGTATTATTATATTGTTAGTTGCCGCAGAATAAATATAATATGAAATAAATTAATGGGAAACCTAAAATCTAATTCTTCTGGTCATATATAATATATACTATAGGTATAGGTAGTTTAAGTTAGGTCGCACCTCACCATGGTACCACTCCTTTACTTATTGTGTCTTGTGTTTTATTTTTTTATTATTTACCTATATTATTTTTCTATTCATTCAATTCTTATGCTTAAACTTTTTGGGCCATATTAAGCCATTTTTGTTCAACAATATTTCTAATTTTTTTCTAATGAAATTGTTTGATTATATTTTCAACTATTAAATACCTAGGTAATGTTTAAAAATATTTCTTATTTATGTGCATTTTCACAAAGAAACGTTCATTATTTGTAGACTTGTAGTATATATGTGTTGAACACTTTCGATATACTGATTAAAAATAAAATATTGTTTCTTTTTTTCGTATTAGAGTGTACTTGTATTTTTATTTATTTCAACTAAATAATGGTCCTCACTGAACATGCTTGACTGAGCCGTGAGGGCCAATGAAAAGTTAACAAACAATGTTTTTGTTAAGCACCAAATCTCAAAAAAAAGAATTAAAACATATTGATATGTATTTTTGGTCAAGCGAATGTATAATAATCAATAGCTAATAGTTAACCGGAGTGAAACCGGTGACCCATATGATATCTGAACTGCAGAGTTATATATAAATTTAAATCAGGGCCGATTTTTTCTGGTAACAATAATATTTTGAAAATTTGCAATAGTAAATAATTATACAAATACTACTATTTTAGTTACAAATACATTTTTGATTAATTGAGGTAATACTGATATACATATTTAAGGTTATAGAATAACAAATGATAAATCATTGTTTGTGACAAATCACAAAAACAATTCTAAACGAAGACTGTGTGTCAGCCTATATTACTATAAATGCATTTTAAATTCTGAGGAGTAGAGCGATAAATTTATTGATTTTACAACGGATTGTTACAATAGTAGCTGTCCGTATAATATATGTATAGGTAATATTATAAGTGTATATATAAAAATAATAAAAGTTTTATTTTTTAACAAAACAACAGAAATTGCAATATATTCGAATTCAATAGCTGCACAATCAAACATCTCTGAAATTAATTTTGTTAACTATATATTATAGAATAATAATGGTCGGATCATTAATTTTCTTTGAATAAATTACATTCAAATAGAGTAGAGATATATAATTGAGTACAATATGCAGATAATTATTGGTGGACAAAATGGTATACACACACCGAATGGCGAATACGTACAAATATGCGATTTAAAACACAACTCATATGATCAATTGCGAAAAAAGTTTCACTTCCCCAGCACAGCACGTATACTATTGAAACACACACTATAATTGTTTTATTCATTCTTTCAAAAAGATAATGGGCCCCACTGATAAAGGTATAAAAAATCATGATATATTCTCATTTTACAAAAACTATACAAATATCTTGTTGTTGGCAGCGTAAGTGTTCTAAATAATATAAATTCGTATTTACATATCAGTCAGTTTTTTTAGTACTTATTTTTTACAACGAGCATTACAAATAACTACAATTAGTGTAAAATATTTATACTTTATACAGTATAAAATTAAAACGCACTTAATTTTCATATAAAATATTGATCGACGACCGTATTATATCAGATCAATATTATGTCGAATATCACATCAGTGAAGATCTCGCCCGATATCAATAAGGAGACCAGTCCGAAATTATGATCCTACAGGTGTTTGAAAACCTCTTGAAAATAGTCCAAAATCCAGTGGTTGGAAGACCGCATGATCTCACCAGTTTCCATTACACTGCAGACGATATGAATCGTTACCTAACATATCATTGCAGTCAATTTCCGCAAGCGAGGCCCTTCAGTACACAACCGCTTTAATATGATCTAAGTATTTAGCGATCTCCGGGAAAATCGTCCGATAGCTGTGGAAAGTAACGATCTCAAGAGTTTGCAGTCGCAAAGGCGATGCGAATCGATACCCAATATGCACCAGAAGCGATGCCGTCCGTCGCATCCACGGAAATTAACGTTTTGACGGATTCACCGCCGTCTGCCGAATCGACTAACAGTAATAATGACACCTGCCGCTACAGGAGTTAGCGACATCGAGGCGCTGTTATCCGTCTCGTCGACTTTGCCACCAGTTCAACCGGTGGAATCCGGCCCACAGCAGTCAGGTGATGCCGAGTCGAAAAATGGCTTGACAAAACCGGACCACGAGACGGCCAATTTACAGCAAGAAATGGTAACCCGAGGCCGCAGCTGCAGAGACGCTGCAGGAACGGACTCGATAGTAACCGTGGTCAGACCTAGACGTCGTGGCTCACTGTGAAGCCGGGCGAAGAGATTCGCTCGGGGAATATTTTGTTGTAGTGCTTTATCGACATAATAGACCGTTAAGTATAGAGTTTGTAACTTTTTGTAAGGGGCGTTTGGGCACTGGCTTTTAAATGTCACTGCATGCTTTAAAAGTTCACGGAGTTATAGTTGTCATGTCACGTCGCGGTCGTGGGTTTTCACTCGTTTCCCCTATAGTCATATTACACGCACTTGTACTAACTTTGATTTAGCACAGCGGTAATGTACCCGACCACTCGTTATCGCCACATTTGTACCATAGATGTACTGTTTCCATGGAAACAGTCAATGGTCTACAGTAGCAATGACTGCAGCTGCCGCTCTCCGCTACCACTTTTTAATCGCCCAAGATAAGCTGAACCAAAATAAATGTTTCTGTAAAAAAATTATAGGTACTTATGAATTTTAAATATGACTATACACGACCTTAATCTATAGGTTAATATTTTACACTAACAAACGTTTTCGTTACATAATTTATTTCGTATTATTATTATTAATAAACGTGTCAACACGCTGGTGTGTAGAATTAATTTATGCGGTTTGTAAAAATAGTGTCTATATTGTACTTACTGGTATGATTTCAATTTGTTTTAACCGGTTTTTAAATCTTAAGGAACCTTGTATTAACCATATGCAATGTTATCAAGAAGGTAATCGAAAAAACCAAAAACGCTGAAATTTCATAATAAGAAGGATGTGTAATAAAGGTCTCCGAGGATTTCGATTTCTCCAAATTGCTTAATAATTTTTTTTATATTCTATTTTGGAATACGGTTTTGTTTTTGTCATTTAGAATCCTCGTCAATCTTGCTCAATGGCGTTCATTAACGGTTCATAACGGCCGCCGTTCAATAAGATTGTATTGTTATTAATAGTATGTACATTCTATAATAATATTAAAAATACATATAGGCACAATTTTTTTTTATAAGCATTCTAAAAATTTTGAAAAAATGTTTCAAATTTAAATTTAAAAAAATTATTTGTAGTAAAAATGTATAAAATGTTCAAATTTTGTAGCTGAGGATTGAAAATTTAAAACACGGTATTACAACAAAATAAATAAAATTATTATTCTTTGTTTCATCCAAATTTTAGTTTAAAATATCAGTAAAAAAATTGTGTTAATATTTTTTGGTTACAGCATGAACTATTTATGAAAAACCTTGTTTAAAATGTCAACCCTTACCTACCAAACTACCTATAATACAACTGTAACATTATAACAGTTCATTATGTTGATGAATTTTGACAAAATTCAAGCTAACCTTAAAAAAAATCGTGCCCATGTATCTTTAGTATTTTTGAACTGCTATTATAACATCTTATCTCATAATAACGTAACGTGGAAATTCAATGAATTTAAAAAATAATAATGAGTACATTTTTATCCCAAGAAAGTCAATTAGAGTGCTTTTCTCGTGTTGCCATGAACTTTAAATCAAAGGTTAGGTTCGGATAACATAGTAATTGTGTCATACAAAGTATGAATTTAGGACTTGAAATACACACCCCTTCATTCCTTTTCGACATTTACAAAAACAACATTTTATTTCATATTTTTCCTTTCATGAATTCCTATCACACTTTTCTTACAATAACATACATTTGAATTCTTTAGGTACCAAACTAACAGTGATGTTGAATATTTATCTAAAAATCTTGTAAATGGTTTATCTTAAATCATGATTATTAAATAATTCTTGGTGTCTAACTTAGGATAACTTTCAGATGGGTTAGGAATTACCAAGCCAATTGTTTGACTTATATGTGTAAATTGTTTTAAACAATTGCCTGTTAAGAATAAAGTAACACGTCGTTTTTCGAAATTCCATATCATCGATCCATAATCTATAAAAATCCCCGGATACAATAACTGAATAACATAAGATATAACCGGTATATTATTGTAAAATCAATTCATTCATCGTTCTGCTCGAAATAAAAAAATTATTAAAAAATATAATAATGTACTACATTTGCTTAAAATCTGTTCACCGGCTTCAAATAAATATACAAACGAGTCCGCGGGTGGAAGAACCCTAGTATTTACATAATATAGACATGAATTTATTAGTATATTTTATAATCTATGTAAATGTAAGCCTTAGATCAAATACAATCTATAGCAGGGGTGGCGAACCTACGTTGGTAAAATTTCAATGGCACGCGAAAAATTAAAATTATAAAAATTATGCTATTTATAAAATGTTGGGTATAAGAAAGTCATAGAAACAATTAATTATGTTTAAAAATTATAATATTATTCCTATGTAAAATGTTTTATGTTACTATATTATTACTATATTACTATATGTTCCTTTGGGCACATAAAAAATTTTCAAATCCACGATTGGAAAAATTTGGCACTTGACCCAAAAAAGGTTCACCACCTCTGATCTATAGTATAGTATTATAGTAGTGTAGTAGTCAATAGCACGGATGTCAGTTGTCAATTATAATAATATGATCTAAGATGTAAATCTTTATCATTATCATTATTGTCAAGTTGTATTATATTGTAGTAACCTATTGTATAATAATTGTCTATACTTTATCAAGCGTCCAAGTATCAACAATAAAAGTCATAGATATATACAACTGTGATACAACTACTTGTTGTATATATCTATGATAAAAGTACACCTTGGGTCTTATCATTCATTTAATCTATTCAGTGGTATTATCACACAATGATATCAAATACTAATTAGGTACTATACTTTTTTTTGTATAGACTATAATAATATTCTGAATTCTCTAAATAATAAATTGTTCTATGGTAATAATATCGAGACACTTGATGTAATAAAATCCATAAGCGTAACTATATAACTACAAGGAAACAAGCAATTAAAAGTTACAACATTTTTTATATTTTGAAATAGCAATGGGTCTAGACAACGAAAACCCAATATTATTTGAAAAAAGCGAAGAGAGGACAGTGAGTGAAAAAGATTTGGACGACAATGAAGCTGAAGAGTTTGATTCAAGGGAAATCTTTGGTAAATTAGTTTAAGCAATTATAAATAATCTATTTTTACAATATTACTAATCTAACATTGTTTTCCTCAAAATATTAGATTTGATTAGAGGAATAACCGATCCAGAACATCCACTGTCACTTGAAGAACTAAGAGTTGTTGATCAAAGTTTAATTGAGGTAACTATTTAATAAAGTATATGAGACCCGACTAGTGGAAGTTATACTCATACAGTCATGGTGTTAAACCCCATCTCTGTAGAACCAAACAAAAAAAAAACTAACCACCAATATAACTATAAGTTTTAAATGAATTCCATGTACCTATATATATTTATGAGTCTGATTAAATAGAAGTAATATACTTTTAGATAAAATTAATGAATTTTTTTGTTTCCTATAATTTTAAAACAACATTTAACTCGTTAAACTCTTCAGGTTTTTATGTTTTACAGTATTGACTATTGAGTCATTATGTCATATAGAGCTTACAATCTATCATGGAAACAATTATTCAGAATTAGTTATAACCAACATTATTTTTTTTACTATAATCTATTTTTTTTTCAAGTACCTTTTTAGTACTTAATATATAAAATTATTCAAATTGATTGTCATTATTTATGACAAATCAAAACAACCTTTCTTGTGTTTGTTGTTTGTATAGTAATCTAGTTTCACTTACTAACGTTTAATGATTTTCTTGCTGAAGCCCTATTTTTGTTAATAAACTCACTTGGTTATCAACCTTAATACCTTAAGAACCAATACTGAGTGACGAGTGTGGTAAATAAAAAAATGTTTTCAATTTTGGATTTATAATCTAGAAGTTCTTGAATTAAGTTTTTTAAGTTTAAACTTGGTATCTGGATGTACAATTATGACAATTAGAAAGAACTTACTTAGTGTAATTAATGTAGAAATTGCAGTTCTTTATTTTCAAATCTTAACATTGATAGTTCCATTGATAAATATTACCAATTGCACATATTTCTTACTTTGTTTGTGATGTATGGTAGTAATGTATAGTTGTATATTCAGTAAGGAAGCAATAAGTTAACTTAAACATCTTAAAAAAAAATTATGAAATACATAATATATACCCATTTTATGGCTTTGCGCTTCTGAAGTTAGAGACAATATTGTTTTTGTAAATATTTTGTTAATGCTTATTATTTTTGTATGTATTTAAATGTTCCCAAAAAAATGAATATACAAAAAAATAGTTTCATAAATTGAACACTACACATCAAGGTCGGCACTGTGCACCAGTGCATCATGTTTTACTATAGTTTATAAAATATAAAATATGAAAAACATTTGTATCACAATTTGATACTTATATGTAAAACACAGCTTGACTAGAAGTTTAAACTATGATCATGTTATCAATAGTTTTATGTTGAAAATGAAATTTTGATATATTTAATACTAATAAAATATATTATGTTCTAGGTCGAAGATAGCATCAATACAGTTAAGGTACTATTTACACCAACTATCCCTCATTGCAGTATGGCTACATTAATTGGTTTATCTATTAAAGTTCGACTTTTATGGTGTCTACCACCGCGCTTTAAAATATCTGTTACCATAACACCAGGTACTCATGCATCTGAACACGCTATCAATAAGCAATTAGACGATAAAGAAAGAGTGGCTGCAGCTTTGGAGAATACACATCTATCAACAGTCTTAAATAAATGCATAGCTACTGCATAGGTAATACGTATTTTAGTCTTAACGTTTCTATTAATTGTTTTAAAGGATATATATATTATACATATAAATAGTCATTAATACATTTTTAAATATTAATAGTACATTATTATACATAAAAACAAATATTAACAAAACTACCCACGATTTGTATTAATTATCCCTTATGATCATTTGAACATTTTTTGGATTATATTTACATGTCTTTTAAGTTTTAACCAATGCCGCTCAACCGGCTCAAACTACATATGATTTTAAGTGTAAATATTCTTTTACTATGATTTATTTTACAACTTGCACATTCACGCTATGAAAAAAGTGCATCAAATTATTTTAAAAATGTTATGTTTGAGAAAACTACAAAAAGTTTTTACTCTCTTTAAGCTCTACAATAACTCTTTTCTTTTTGACTTTAGTTTTTATACATTCCCTTTTTCTTTTATATTAAAATAATTTCTTACACTCGGCATTTTGAAAAACAATACTTGGCCTAGTGAAATAGAGTTAAGTAGATGCCAAGTATAATCATAGTGCTTAAAAACTTAAAAACAGTAAAAGTAAAGTGATAAAATAATAAATTATAATGAATTTTTATTTAATCCACTGTTAACAATAATGAATATAAAATAAATAACAATTTTATTAATTATTAATATTATTCATTCTTACAGTATGGCGTTGAGATGTTGCAACTAAAAGAAAAACTAATAGACGTAATTTGATAGTACCTGAATGAAGAAATACATTTTATGTTATAATATTATTTTTATATAAAAATTTCATATTTCCATGTATTTGTTCAACTACCTATTATAATATGACAAGCTTTTAACTATATTAAAAATAAATGCAATTCATTATTTATTTATTATATATAATACAGGGCTTGCTCAATTCAAATATAAATACATTATGATACAATATTAATTATAAAGATGCATGAACATGGAATAAATCTAGAAACAATAATTACACAATAAATAACGAAAAAGAATAAAATTATAAGTACATAATCAAAATACAGTCTAAAATAAAAAAAATGGTAAAAATTAGTATCTGTATATTCTTTTTTCTAAGTATTTGTATATGTAGTTCAAATTCACTTTTTACCGAGTATTTAAATACTTTTAAAATATGTTTAATATGTATCTGTAATTGAATACATTTAAAAAGTATCTTTTAGTTAAACCACAGAATAGATTAAATTTAATGTGTTTAATTTCTGTGGTTATACCTTATACAAGACTGAAAATGAATTATATTGATTTCCATATTCTGAACACAGTTTTTCGGATATTTGTGCAATTAAGTCAATGTATCATGTCACTCATTATAAGGATTAGTTTGAGAAATAGACCAAACCAATAGACCGCCCGAATGATTCTTATAAGCAATTAGCAAAGTGAAAAAAAACAACAAAAATTTCAATTACATATTTATGAACTTTATTTTATTATATATTTTGCTTTAATTTAAATCTACTAAAGTAGATAATACATATTACATGTAACTTATGAGTGAATTAATGAAAAAATGATGTTTAAAAAATTAAAACTGTATTATTTATTACATATTATTAATAAAAAAAATATTATGTATCGATTACGATAGAAGAAAGCTGAAGTGTTTAACTCATATTTTTTTCTTAAAAAATTCTATTCCTATAGTATCCCTTGTGATTACTGATCGGTCGGAACAGCTGATTTGAAGATTTGGGCTTCAAGTTTTGCAGTTGTAAACATGGGCCGATTCCCAACCTGTTTATCTAGCCTGATACGGAAATTTTTAATGATGATAACAACAATGCGTTGATTACACTGATTACAGCAACGAATACCGATGCTTGTGTAGTGAGTTGTATAAGCGTGATCTAGCGTGAGCAGTGACCATCATGAATGAATCTGAAACTGTGTAAGTATCGTCTAATAATTTACCCAACTATTTTAAATCGTTATAAATAAACAAATAAAATAAATCTTTTTAAACAAAATTTTGATTTTTACCTCATATTACGGACTAAGATATATCTTAGTAAGTATATAAGTAGTAAGTTATAATTATATCTTAGTCCGTGCCTTATGTTATAACTCCAGTATATTTAGTTATTACGATAATACAATGATTCCTAACCTTTAAATACAGAGTAAAATATTATATTATGTGATCTAGTATTAAATATTTTTGTTAATGTTTGTGCATATCTATTGACTTTAAAAACTTCTGTTAAAATAACCCGTGTTTTTAATAATTCTGATTACCAGTAATTGTCTAAAAGAAAACATGAATAGTAAAAAGAATTTTAAACGAGCATGGCGAGATGAAGACGACACAAATTCCAAGTGAGTTAAGCTTTTTGATTTTTATAGAAAATTTTAAATTATATTATTTCATTTTTTATTATTTAGCAAAGAACAAAGAAAACTGTTGAAACAAAAGTATGTTGGAATTGTTGGTAAACCAAAATGGGCCAAAATCACTCCAGATCAATCAAAAAAAGTATTACTAGATGATGACGATGAAGATTTGGATTTGCTTAAAGTAAATATTACTAAAACATAATATATATAAAATATAAGTATATAACCAATAAGTACATAATTATAAATGAACATAATTTAAAATTATTTCAGTACAGTGGTAATTTAGCTCGTACAAAAAAAGGAGTAAATTTAGCTAAAGGTTTGATTGGTATAAAAAAATTACACAATTTAAATTTGTCAACGTCATCTTGTGGAAAAATTGTTAAATCAGTCGAATTTCATCCAACATCTAGTTTAGCATTAATTGCTGGTATCTCAGGAAGAGCTTCCATTGTACAGGTATGAATTTAAATTAAAATCTTCAAATTACAATTATTTAAAACTATTGTTTACAGGTTGATGGATTTAAAAATGATAAATTGCAATCTATTAAATTTCAAAAATTTGCTATCGACTGTGCACATTTTACTGTTGATGGAAAACAGTTTATTGCTGGGTCCAGGACTCAAAGAAATTTTTACTGCTATGATTTAATGGAAGGAAGGTCAATGTTTGTTCCTGTTCATCATAATATTGGACAGACTAGAATGGATGTTAGTTGTTATTAGTTTTCTATTATCCGTCACTTTTGATTTCTTACAAATTTAAATTTTGATAGAACTTTTGCATGTCACCTGATGGAAAATTAATAGCTTCTTGTGGCAAGTTTGGCGAGATTCACTTATTTACTGCTAAGAGCAAAGAATGGATAACAACATTGAAGATGAATGGTGCAGCAAATTCCCTAACTTTTACCAATGATGGCAAGAGAATGTATTCCTTTGGAGGTATATAAATTTATGTTTTTAAGTTTTTTACTTGAACAGTTAATAGAGGATGATCCTAGTATGGACAAGATTACAGGAGACTAAGAATGTACAGTATGTTAGGGCTGGCAGTATTTAAAAAATACCAGTATTCTGTATTTTTCGTATGGTAGAATACCGGTATACTGTGAATCGGTAATTACCGTTGATACCAAAAATACCATATACCTTCGTTCATTATTTATTATTTTAGATTATGAGTGGAGCAATGAATGTATTGATTTTACAATGAAGTGGTTTTTTTTTGGTGTCTTTCAACACCTAATGGGGCAACAAACTGCTTTGATGTTTTTCAACTTTTCTGATAGGAAAGTGAATCTAGTTGGTACTTTGGGGGGTCAAAAGTAAAAAATTCTCAATAGTTTTCAAATGCGCAGGGAAAAACAAATGAAAAATTTTTACACAAAATTGGTTTTCAAACAAATAGATTTTGGTTTTTTAAATAGTAGTTGAAAAATACATAAGTACAATTTTTTTTCATAAGCATTTAAAGTTCAATTATTGACAACATTTATCAAATTTTAAATTTAAAACAAGATTATACGTAAGTAGGTTATTCTATAATCAAAAAATCTAATAAATCTAAATATTTATACTAGTTGTTTCATAAAGTAGTACTTTTATAGCATTTTTGTTATTTAAAATTTTATATAAAAGTAATAATAGGATATTTTATTCTGAAATCAATTTTTAACACTCTGAACCGTAATATTCTTGACAATTTTTTCACAAGTATTTTAAAAGAAAAATAAGATATAAATCTAGGTAACCACATCTGAAATGATTTTAATATTAAAAAATATTTTATTATTTATAGAAAATGGAGAAATTTATGAATGGGATATGAACAGTCGGACGTGTATAAAGAAATTTATGGATGACGGCTGTCTCCAAGGCACTAGTTTAGCCCTATCAGGAGACAATCAGTATTTGGCTGCTGGCTCGTCATCAGGTGTTGTAAATTTATATAAATTACCTTGTGATGTAAATCCAAAGCCAGATAAAACCATTTTAAACTTGCTGACCACTGTTTCAAAATTAAGCTTCAACAAAAGTTCTGATATTTTAGCTATGGTTTCTAATCAAAAGAATGATGCTATTAAATTGGTAATATTAACAGTTTATTCACATTATTATTTGATATCATTTAGTTATTTAGTTTTCTAATATATGATAATGTATAATTTTTTTTTTTCAGTTACATGTACCATCTAAAACTGTGTTTTCTAATTTCCCTACAACATCCGATAATGTTGGGAAAGTTAATTGTATAGATTTCTCACCCAATGGAGGATACCTTGGTTTATCCAATAATAAGTCTGAAGCTCTACTGTATAGGTAATTACAACCATTAGTAATAATTTTTGAGTTTTACTTTTTTTATCATGCTTTTCATTTATTACTTTTTTTTTTTAAATATTAAATTAATAATCAATATTTTTGTATTGAAAAACTTAAAATTTGCTGCATATACAATATCTCTAATTATATTCAGAAAATACTCTTAATTGAAATATACATTATGACAATGAAAAAAACAGAATGATCAACATTACTATTATAACCATAATATAACTATTAACATAAAATACAATGTAAACTATATTATTTGATGTTTGGCAAACGTAGAGGTTATCTATTTTATTGATATTGCCTTCCTGTAAAATGTATAATTAATAGTATATGTTTAAGTGCTAGTCTTAACTCCTAAACCATACGGGTGTTCAATCCTAGATAGGAGTGAAACAAAGTTTACATTTTGGTGAAGACGGTGGCTCAGTTTTGCTATGGATAGAATACTGTACATTTTAAGCCTCTATTTTTTTATACATTGCTATGATCTGTTTTAATTATTATAATGTAACATTTATGTTTCACTTAAAATTTTTTTTAATAATTTTAGAATTCAATATAAATATTGAATGTAAATATGACACACTAATTGACGATATTTTTTTTATGTTGAAGATTGACACATTTCGAAAACTACTAGAACGGCATAAAGAAGTTCAGCTGTTATATAAATACACAAGATCATTAACTATTTATAAATATCAAAGTTGTTTCCACAAATTGTATTTAACATATAATAATGATAATAAAATATAACAATTTTGGTTTTTTCTAAAGAATGTGAATTATATTATATAGAGTGAAGACCCCTTCTATAGTCAAATTTTATAAATTATTATTAAAGTGTGAATCGATCCAACGAAACCGATTAAAAAAATGAGTTTCCTAAATCAATGAGCCGTGTGTTTGTGTAAATATTTATTTTAATAAATGGGTATTTTGTGTCCTTTGGAAACAGTACCAACCGTTGTTCAATATATATGTAGTGATGACTCCAATTGAGTACAAAGAGATTTACATGAGGTACTTCCAATTATTGTGGTTGGACGCAGCACCAATCCTCTGGGCCGACAAATTGACTATATTTTTTTTCAGAAATTTATCGAATTTCTTAGCAATGTCTGATGAGGCAATGAGGCAATGAGGCATCATTATGCAGTGTTTTTTTTTTAAATAATAAAACCTGGTTAATGTCATAAATTATTCAAATACACCTTATTCCGATGTCTGCATATGTCGTACTCGAAAGCTGTTGGGGAGGGTAACCATTCGTGGAACCCATCTCGACCGGCTGTTTCTGCTAGTGGAACTTACTGTTTGTACTGCGACATTTTTTTTAGACGGCATATAGGCATATAGCTAATTGTAACTATTTTCATGGATACATTGATGCTTCAGCCGTGCAGGTTCTGTATCAAGGCGACCAATAATCTCGTTTTTGTCACCTCAAACGCACTACGACGTGGCTCCTATATTTTTTTTAATTTTACATATTATGTATAGAAAATCAGAAAATGATAATTTTTACATAATAATATATTTTTGGTTATCGTGACTACTGATTTTTGGATATCGTGGTTTGGTTAGGTTACGCACTAGGATTGAATAATTACAGGGGCTAGAGTCCTAGAAAATATATAGTAGGTACCTATTAAACTAAATATTAAGTTCTTGTTGACATAATTTTACTTTACAGAAGTCAGTTCCTCTGCCCAACAGGCTACAATACATAAAGAGCAATGAACACATAAGATAAATATACTAGTGCCAACAAACCAATTCCCATCACGAATTTTTCCCATCACCTATTTAATTGGATTTAATATTACATTTCCAAAATACAATTTTGATTTTTCTTCGAGGCCAGAACCATACACTAGGTTTTTCGATAAAATATCCTTTTTTTGGAAGAGGGTCACGCTATCTTTCTAGTTTGTTGGAAAATCTCAGATTTGCATTTTTTTACTCTGCCTTTGCTAGAAAGTACTCTCTACAGTCTACACTTACAAATTATTGGCAGTGAAGTGTATTATGAATGTAACAAAAATAGAAATTTAATTTCTATGGAAATACCTGCATCTGGCTACACAATAATTAATAAGTAATTAATATTGCATAATTGTATAACTTAAGGCGAATTCACATCTTAACTTGTCATGTCGTGTCGTGTATAATTTCAGTGCTGAGATTGGCTTAACCACGTGGTTATATTTGGTTAATTTATGGTATACTGTCAGATTCAATTACTTATACCATCACGTTCCCACATATACTGCGAAGTTGAATATATTCAACTTTTAGCCGTGTGGTTACGGATACGTGCGGAAAAATGATAAAAAAAAAAGTTATAAAATGTTATCATCAGCTACAATATTCATATTATAAAAAACTAAAATATTCAAAAATATTTTGACTCGTTTTAGAAATTCGCTAACCTAGACCGGTTTAAAATTATCCAACATTATCCTGCACCGGGATAATGAACCATGTAAACGATATGGTCCAAACATCCCGGTTCATTATTTTTCACACCGGTTTAGTCTAGCGAATTTGTATGTTTAGAGCTCTTTATAGACATTTAAAATTGTTTGGTTTTTTTTTCTATGAATATGAATAACATTTTTTCCTTAAATCAAAAGCTTGATAACGTAATACAAAGTTCCTCATAAGCTGTTATAATAACAGTTAAAAAATATTAAAGATACATAGGTTTGATTTTTTGGAGACAATAGCATGACAAATTAATTAATTTAGTATACCTATACAGCACACAATTCAAAAGTGGCGTCAACAAAAGTGGTAACAAGTAACAACATTAAATTATGTACAACAACCATTTCTTTCGCCATTTCAGTGCTCAACATTCAGTGCAATAAATGTATCAACTTATGTATTTTTATATTTATCAATTTAAAATTAATTACTAGAAGTTGATCAGATATTTTGAGCTCAACATTTTTCAAGTCTTTCGGTGCTTGCTTGCATGCAGGCTAAAGATATATTTACCATTTTACCTATAAGACCATGCATTATACCATGTACTATGTAGGTTCAATAATTGAAAAAAATTTCTTTCCTCCTTTTTCAGACTAAGAGATGCCAGGCAGTCGGGCCTCAGCTATCAAAGTTAGTTAAACACCTAACCAGTTAGGTGTGGTTAAAAACCGTACTTATCATTATATCGTTTATTAATATTATGGTATATTGTTATGATTATAAGTTATAACACCTATATGTATGATGTATCTAATCATATAAATACAATCTATAAAAAAAATAGTCACTATAACTCAGGGAATAAAAATTAATTCGACTTATGTATTTTCGAGTATACACCCCAACACAACTTAAAAATATTTCAAGGGGTAAGAAAAGGATACCGATTTATATGGTTCTTAGGGTTAAAAATAACAATAAATCTCATTTTAATCGGTTACTATACCTATGGATTTTGATCTTTATCTGTCGCTTGTTATCGTCGTCATACCTAATAAGTAATACAGTATTATGATTTATAATAATGTTCTACAGAGGGAAAAATGATTCGTAATGGCATGTTTTTATATATATGTAATTGCATTAAAAATATATTAATATATTCGAATAATTTTTCATACCGTAGGGATACAAAGACCCGATCGGCTGACCGAGTGTCTATTCAATATTGTAGTTCAGTGGTTATAATTCGAGCATATATGTATACCGAATTTCTATCTAACCCGGTGTAGATTAACCGGGACCGAAATTATGAATCGGAATCATATTAAATGGTACTGCAGTCTGCAGTACTGCACATCGATTTTCACTGGCAAGTTTCTTGATTATTTTTTTTATATTTTTTTTATAGTTGATTATGTCATACGACAAAAGTCTTTTTATATTGTTAAGTTTCCAACAAAATGCCGCTAGATGGCGCCAGCCAGTAGTTCCACTGGTGTTTCGGCGACTCAGGTTGACGGTCTTGGAAAATTCATTGGTCGATGTTTAATCGTGGGTATCAGATATTCTCATAGAATATTACCGTATAATTACTCTATGGGGTATCTGCCGACCACTGATAACGCCGATTGTTATTTTGATAACGTTCTCGACGTCTTCTCGTATCGCGTTTCTATGTACCTAATGTACATTTGTACCTAGAGTACTACCAATACGAAAACGAAATAGGAATAATTATATTTTTACGTTTATACATTATTATTATTACCGTAATATTTACGTTTTAGCACGCGCACATTGCAAACGACAATAACGACATACCCATTAAATGGTACCCAAATGCCACAGTCTTCGCGTCGCATAAAATGAGGTACAGTCGTCTGACGTGCCCGATGTGTTTTTCACGAACACACCGCCGCCGCCGTACACAGCGATTTGGCGCACGTCCGAAAATAACGCGAGCTATGTGTACTCTAATTCATATTACTCTAATTTTTTGATCAATACAGCAGTCGACACAAACGCCTATCCGCGTCATAAAGTTCTCAGTGGTACGGAAGACGGTGTAACCTGACCCGCCACCGCCGGACCTACAATACGTTGAATCGCCAAAATTTTCCAACACCCCCGTTCCGTTGGTTGCAATCTTAAAAAGAAATATTATCAGGTGTGTTACAGCGACGTTTTATAGTAAAGTATCAATTAACTTATAATGGGTTGTAGTTATGAAATCGAAATTAAATAGACTGTATATTATTAATATTGATTGTAAAAACTAAAAGATTGAAAAATATTTTCTATAATTAATAGAAAAAAGTCTGATCTATGTTAGTAATAACATTCAAGGTAATTCGCTTAGCATGCTTATCCCTCTTTTATCCTTAAATAGTTAAGGATTAAAATAAGTGATTAAAATAGTGCATTTATTCAAATTCTGAATATTCAAATTTTTTATTATTATGATTATTTTCTGTGTAAATTGACATTTTCCCTTGGACATTTCCCCTGACTGGTGTTAGTGTAGTAAATCATCTCCCCTGATACATTTTCTATCCATACTTATTCTTTATAAGTTAATTATTTATTATATTTATTTATTGTGATTTATGAAGTTAATTTGTTTTGTCAAAAGACAGAAATCCAATGATTTATAATCTATCATGAATTATAGATACTTTTGAATAAAATGGTCTATTAATTCAGTAATGTTACAACCCATAGATTATGATAATCACAATATTACAAAAGTCCATTGTAATTTTATTTTTACTTAATTGTTTTTAACATTACTTTTTATTGTGTCAAATAGATATTATGTTTTATACAATTTGTTTTAAACATAACTTATTATTTTTTTTTTATTTTAATAAAAAATTTTCTTGTTTAAAATACACAATGATCATAAATATACATCTTTAATTTACCTAATATATTTTGGAAATTTATTCTATATTTAGACAAAATTAGACGAAAGCAAAAAAAATAATTTTATATTTAATAATAAACATTTAAAAAATATGGGGGTAAATGTCCGTATCAAAAAATGCATCGTGTGAAGATGTCCTACTACACTGAAAGCAGTCGAGGAGTGTGGAGGGAGGAATGTCATGAATTCATTTTCAGATGCCTACTTAGTAATTTTTTACACCATATAAGGAGTGTCCTTTAGTAATATAAACTTATTTTAATCTTATGAGAACCATTCTTTTTGATTATAAGTTGTTTAGCTAAACGACAATTGTTTTTTAGATTTTGATGCATCTAAATCAAATTTTAGAGTAGTAATTTCTAGTAGAGTTATTAAACTTTTTGGACCCTAGATTCTTATAAATGGTTTTACATAAAATATATAATATTGAAATGTTTAAACAAATACCGACAAATACTATTGTACTCAGACAATTTTTATATTCAAATGGTGGTTCTCATTAGAAAATAAAACCAGTTTAAACACCATAGGAGACTCCTTAAATAGCATAAAATATATTTTGTATATATAAGTATATATATTATTACTATATATTAAACTACAAGGCTTTATAGCCTTTTTATTAAAAATTCCAGACACTGGGATTTGATAATATTCATTATTAAAGGAAAACATGGGGGTAAGCATGCCTGGTTAATCACACTGTAAATGTGTAGATACCATGTACAATACTAGAATACTATTTAATGTTTTTGAATTTATTTAAAGAATCCTAGAAAAAAATTCTGATCAACAAATTACTAAAAGGCCAGATATTGGAAATAATATCCATGTATAAAACTATGAATTTGGACTAAAGTAAAATGTTGTATGGGTATGTCCCAATTAAAATTATAATGAACTCAATAAAGACGAAAAGTAAAATACTAGTCATCTAATTTTGTAGTTAATTAAATTGATCTGGAAAACTGAAATAGAAGTAGTAATAATTATTAATAACTTTAATTATTTTTTATGAATATTAATTCTAATAAATCAAAACTTGGTTGGTTTTTTCCATTTTGGAAATCAATTGGTTAGCCTTTTTTTTCGACTTGTATTTTAACTATAGGTGCACATAAGGTGAATTATTAAGAAGTGCTAAAATAATTCATGTTTTATTAAATTAATAAGAGATAAATAATTTTATAACAAATCAATCACAAATGTTAACCTATAATTACAAGATTCTGTTTTTTTGTCTGATAACCCAAAATATTAATATTTTTAAAGCAAGTTAACATAAACATCAAAAACAATTTCTAGCTCTTCATTATAGCCTGGGGACCTAAGCATATAATGTTTCCCTTGTGTGTGCCTATAATTTTAACAATCTAATAATTATCAATATGTTCAAAAATTTATATTGGTAAAAAATCTTAATTTTTAGAATGGAGACTGACTGTAAATCAATTTCAAATCAAAAAAATGAGTCTAATCCAAGTTATAATTGGAAAGATGTTACACCAGAATTTTTTGATTCAATCAAAGGTAATATAATTATTATTGTCCTGCAGACCGAATATATCAATATTTTTGTAGAGGATCTTTTCAGTTTTTACACCACCATTTTATAGGGTAACTTTTCCCGGTTTATCGAGTGAGTGATCTTTACAAATCTCTAAGAGTGCTGTTAAAATTGGGTGACTTATATAAGAGATCCTTTTTGTAAATTGTAATACTATTTAGAACGATCATTGATTATATTATAATGTATTGTATATTACTAATAAATAATAATTATCTCGGTTTTGGCCATCTAGGGTGGCATAAAAATATAAAACTTTTTTTTTACCTAATTGGTGACAAAAAATTCAAGTTTATTCATACCATTTGGGTGGCAATAACTTTAATAAGACCCCTGCTATAAATTTAAAATCAGTGGTATATAAAAAAAAAGTTAGGTTAGGTTAGTATATTAAATATTTGAATCTTTGTCTTTAACTGAATTAATGTTAAATTTATAATATATTTACCAACACAACCAATCCATTAGTCAATATTCAATATACTTCTTAAATTAGTGTATAAATCATTATCATGTATACAGTTGAAGAATAGAAGATACAATTGAAAATAATATGTTGTGGGTCATTAAATTTACCTCCCATTCTTTTTGATGTGCTTCTGTAACTTTTGATCAAGGTAAAAGTATTTTTTATCAATATATTTATATAGAATATATTCACTAACTATACAAAAGCCATTATATGTTTAGTTTTAATATTAGTCTATGCATTTTGGTCACTGTATTCTGATGTATTAAATTTATTTTTATTGGAGATTTTATGTAAGGACTAGACATGGTACACCTTAATTATTGAATGAATATTTATGCATTTACTGTGTTTAGATTTAAACTTATGATGATGATTTATAATAAAATATTTAAAATTAAATTAATCTATTATGGTTTTTTCTTTATTTACTTTATTTTAAAAATATAAATATATAAACTTTGTTTATTTTTCAGAGTTAGAATTAGGTGAACTTTTACATGGCTACTTTTTTGGTTTATTCGAAGCAATGTCAGCTATTGAAATAATGGATCCCAAAATGGATGCAGGCATGATGTGCAATCGTGAATCAAAAGCAATAAAAGTAAAACTAATGTTTATTTATTACATATTATGCATTCATTCTTTTATAAATCTATTAAGAAATGACAGAATAGTTTAAAGTGTGACAATCTAATTCTAGTTTTAATATAGTGAAACCTATTTTAGATGCTCACACTTAAGGCTTAACACACTCATTGTCCTAAGTCATTTAATAAAAAATGTCCAGCTTAATACATTTATTTTCAACTGGTCTCTTGGAGTATTCTTAAACGAGTTTTGCTATGTATTAAATATGTAATAATTGTATAAGTAATATTTAAAAAAAAATGTACAATTAAGTGTATTAATGTTTCTTATTAAATATAATTATTACAGTTAGAGGATTTGAAATTAAGTGGCCTTTCTGTGTCTGAACAAATATCTATAATAGATGTTACATTAGCTTGTCTTGTATCATGGCTTGAAGGGCATTCTTTAGCACAAACGGTATTCACAAATCTATATTTCCAAAAGCCATATGAAATTGAAGATGTTCCATTGAAAGCATTTTGTATATGTATTTATAAAATTATTGAAGAAATTAGGGACTTCGCTAACAGGTAATAATTTTTATATTTTAAACTAGTAAATAGTATATTAAATATTGTGTACTACAAATTGCATATAATTATATTCTACAGGGCACAAGTTTTTGAAGAAGAAGATTTTCAACCCGCGCTTTATAGCTATCATTATTTTAATGAAATTTCTGTCACTCGTGTGATTGGCATGATGAGAGAAGTTGATGAGTCAATAAATCATAAATTAAAATCAAATGCAAATAGTGATGAAGTACAGTACATTGATTATTTTTAGTAAGCACCAAATTAAATTTTTAACAATTTTATTTTACAGAATGAATCTTATGTTGCATTAAATACACGCATTAAGTTTGTTAGACTTTTTTTCCAAATTTTACTTTCTTTTAATCGTCGTGAAAATCATTCGAGTTCAATGGGAGAAACCCAGAGGTTGTTAACTACTTGTGGATTATTGATTCCTTCTTTAATAAATACTGTGGATAAAGGAGTTCCAAAAGTTGGCCGTGAGAAAACTGTAAAACATTTCTATTTCATGCCCTTATTAATTTTTTTGTATATTTTCCAGACTGGTGTTATAATTTGGGCTTTGACCCTCTAATTAATCAAAAATTGTTACCGCCTACATTTCCTCGTTACACAAAAATTAAACCAGCTGGTGAAGCTTATGTTTATTTTGATTCGTTGTTAACAAGACTGAAACAAATTTGTAAATTGACAAATTGTGCAACTTTTATTAGTGCTTTGGTATGTTTTGCTTTTATAAAAAATTATATTACTATTGAATGTAATTTGGTTCTGTACATAAAATAATTTTTTAGGAATGTTTTATTGAACTTGGTCACAACAGTCACTTATGTATCGTATCAAGATCAATAATGCAAACTCTTTATTTTCCTCAACCTGGCCAAGTGTTTGGTACTCAGGATTTAGAGGACTGTCTCCGAGAATGGGCTAAGTCATTTATAGCACCACCATCACTCATACCACGTTTAAACATTTTGTCTAACTCTCAAGTAATATTTATATACTGTACCTTTGTAATACAAATAAAATAAAAGTAGGTAATAAGAATTTATTTTATATTTTTAGGCTAAGGATTGTATACATAATTTTTTTGATCATTGCACTCGTCCATTTGCTGGGTTGATTCAGATTTGTGGACATAATAAAGCTAGACAAAGAGATAAATTAGCACATCTTATGGAAGATTTTTCAGCACTACAAGATGAGGTATATATTTAACAATATATTTTAATGTATAATGTTGTAACTTTTTGATTATTAACCAATTTATTTAGTAATTATTCGCTTAAATAAATGTATTATGTAATTTAATTATCAGTCTCAGAGGGTTGATGCTTTTTTGCACTCATTCTCGTCAAAATTGGATCCACCTAGAGAGCATCTTGCTAGCTTTAGCACATGGATAATTTATCATACAATTAGAATTATGATAATGTACTTACTGTCTGGTTTTGAATTGGAACTGTATAGTCCACACGAATATCAGTATATATATTGGTAAGCAGTTCTAAAAATGTTGTTATGACTTTTTATTGATAAATTGTAATTATTTTAGGTATTTATATCAATTTTTGTACGGTTGGTTAGTGTCTACATTAAATAGAGCTGATAATGTATTGCTTGGCAGTGATTCATTAGTAGATTCTCAAAAGAATCGAACAAAGCGGAATAAGCCTAAAAAGAAAAAACCACATCCATATAGCCAAGAAATTGTTATGTGCCATGCAATGCAAAGTTTAACGGGTGCTTATTTCAAGGTATCCGAGTAAAAAAGTCATACATAATATTAATGTAGGATTTTTTAATACTTTCTGAATATTTTAAAAATAAAACTACAGTTTACAAGCAAATGTTAGAAACTGCAAATATACATATTATTAATTATGTTTTTACAAAATTAAATACTCAATCATTCATTTTTTTATAGACATTGGTAGGATTTCAATTAGAAGGTAAAATCCGTACACCAAAACATGCAAAGTTCGACAATGAAAAAGTTCGCTATGAACACAGATTTGCTGCATTCTCAGCAGTAGCTGTGCCACCACCGTTTTCTTATAATGAATTTCAAATGACTAGATGCCAATTACGGGATTCAGCATCTGGAGATTCTGGAATGTTATATTTGAATAGCTGTGAGTTATTTCATCAAGCAAGGTGTTTACTAGATACAATTGCACAGCCACACTCGCAACAAGTAACTACTAAAATTTGTTACTTTATTGCTTTGCTTTAACAAATACTGTATTATGTGTATTCTTTTTAGGTACTTGATTTAATAAAAGTGTGTAAAACAAATTTTGTAACCATGAAGTTGCTAGCTAGTGGATATATGAGAGGGCCAGATGTATCGTTGGACTTCGACTTCACAACTAATTCTTACTTTCCTATATTAAAGCTCAGCTAATCTTGAACAATATTTTTAGACTACAAAGATATTTAATTATTTAAAGACTGTTTGAACCCAAAATAATTAAATACAAAATAATTTAATCATTAAAATTGTATGTGGAATTTGTTTGTTTTCTTTTTTATATTAATGTGTTGAAACTTGTTGTGATGTAAAAACAAAAACTTTTTGTCTAATATATCAATAATTAATATACATATAACATACTAATAATATATGTATATAAATAAATAATGTGTGATATAAGAGGGTGAATACTTATTATTTTATTTTTATTAATCAATTTTAAAATAATTTAAGCATTACAACAAACTGTGAGGTCCATAATTATTATCACTCCACCATAATCTTGCCCATTTGTGATACTTTACTATCAAGGTTTGATCACAAGTTCAATGTAGTTTTGTTGTCAGTAAATACTAGGATTAACTGTTTAACATTATTTAAGTTGAAAACTTCAATTCTTGAACAATATTATAATATCTACCTATTTACAACAATACAAACTTTAAAATATTATTTTATAGAAATTAAATAACATCAAAATCTTATAGGTACAGCCGCGATACATAAGTCCATGGCATAAGCAGTGTGTAGTTTTTGTTGTACAGTTCAAAATTATGGTGGTTGATGTTAATCAGCTTATCGTCCAGACACACAATTGATTAGGTTGTTTGGTTGGCACTCTGATCTCTCGATGGGCCACATTCTATATTTTTGTAATAATAGCTGGACATTTTTATTAACAAATGGACATTTTTCAAACAATTGTGATCTAATAAATATAATTTTTATTACTTTAATAATCTATCACAATATATTATATAAATGTGAAATTACTTTTTTTTAACAGAATCCTTGAGACTTTGATGGTGTTTTACCTTCTTCTTACAACTTTAGTAATTCACACACGAATTTCGTTTTGACTTTCGAAAATCGAATTATTTTTTGTTTAAATATGGGGTTACTATTGGCTACAGAAAAAAATTGAATACTAGCCGACCCACTATGGGATTTTATTTTAAATAAAAGAAAATAATATTAAATTTATAATTATGTTATTTAAATGTATAAAACAAAAGGCAATGTCCTCATGTTTGTAGCTTATAGACTCAAACTACTTGACTGATTTTGACAATAGTTTTATTGATTGCCATTTTAAATATCGCGATTCACGAGAGTTTAGAGATTAGTTTGAACCTCGTTTGAAAGTATACCAAATTTGTATTCCAATCCACCACATGCAGATTATCCAACTCGGTCGAATCCATTCGCAAATCGAAGTACCTACAGTCTACACGGATGCCGAATTGCCACGAGGTACCTACACCATAACCGAGATAAATTATAATAATATATCGTCGTATTTCATGTTTGGTTATAGGTACAGCTATGTACAACCAAGCCTATACCTATATAGTATATTTTTATTAAAACAACGCTTACCTAATATACATAAATGTACCTTTATTCATATAATCATATCGACAAACTAACAGAAAACAACTAAAGTAATTTGAAATTCACTTGACTCGTTATTAATACAATTTACGTTGGTGCGTAACTCAAAAAACATAAGTGAAATATATGAAGTAGGTAAGTAATGAAACATGATATTTTCACCGAATGTTTATTTTATCATTTTCTATACATGATAAGATTTAAAAAATATTTTGACTCTATTTTGATCCTCCTTTTCTGTCTTTACATCGCAGACGTTTTAACAAAACTTTATCTCTAACTTTAAAGACACTATTTACACGAGGGTGTCTTTAGGGCTTAAAATACTATATTTTTTTGTTAATTCTGAGCCTGTCCAATGTTTTTTGACAATGTGTCTAAAATTTAGTCTTAAGATTGAAAAAGTAAACTCATTTGTGTGTACATCATACAAATGTATTTTTCTAAGTTTAGGTATACAGTGTTATTAGTATCTAGATGGTAATTGGTAATGATATTTTGTTCTGAAATATTTTGATTATTTCACGCATTCAAGACAACTCAGACAAGTATTGGTATTTTAAGGCTATAATGTATATTGGTAATATGCAACATTTTATCTAATACATATTTCGAATAAAAACATTTAATTAACTGAAAAAAGGACATTTGAATAGAAAAAAAAATAGGCATAAAATATAAATTAAGAATGCTAAGGCTCGTGGCGATACAAAAAATGTAAGCCGACGACTATAATTAATATATATTTATTATTTGTTTCCCGTAATTTTATTGTATTGGTTCCCTCAAAAAAAAACCACTGTACATATGGTGCTTTGGCGATGTTAATAATTATAAGGTATATATATAGATCTTATAATGGGATTTTCAGTGTCTGATCTTGAACTCTGAGGGCCCTAGTGCAAAAGAAAATTTAGGGGCCCCCTCGAAAAACAATTGACAGTACTAACCTTTATATTTTTTCTACAAATAAAATTGCATTATAAATGTATAACTATATTTTAACATTAACATAATATATATATATATATATATATAGGTTATATAATATATTTAAAAGTTATCTTAAATGATAAATAATTAATTCAGCATAAAATTAATTTGTTCTATCTTTTATCGCGTTTTGGGGCAGAAAATATGTCACCATACCGGTAAACTTATATATACCTACTTCACGTTGCCAAAACTTTCATATACATTTTATTGAGATTTGGTACGTAACAAAAAAATGATTGGTTAATATTCTTCATGGGTTCGACGTGAACATCACGATCATGTTCAGTAGGGCTATTATATTCTGTTGAAATAAATAAAATAGTACTCTTTAATACGAAAAATAAGTAATAACATTTTACTGAGTGTAAATACAAAATAATTTTATTACAATATATAATTTAATGAACAGTATAATTTGAATTTTGAATGTATGTTTATTGAATTATAATGCTTTAAAATTTTGAACCATAATATTATTATGTATGTCGAAAAAATGAAATGTAATAATATATGTAATATAAAAAAAGTGACAACATTTTACACGAAATCATTTTTTTCCATATAATTTAATGAACAATGTAATTTGAATTTTGAATGTATGGTTATTGAATTGACAGGACCTAATATTGAATGAACAAACTTTTAAAATTAAAATTATTTTCAATTTGACTTATTTTTATTGCATAATTTTACTAATACACGTTGAAATATTGCTGAACAGTATCTACAACATTGTCAAATCGTTTAGTTAATTTTACATTTTGTCATTAATTGTGTACTATAATCCCTCCACTGCACATTGCGAAATGTACAATTCCGGACTTAATATGTAACGCATATCTTATATTATAAGACTTTTAAAGTAACTGGTAAAATACGAAAAATCTATTTATTGGTAGATTTTGTGTACAATATGCAGACTGCGAGAGTCACCAAATCTTATTCGAAATCAGTATACGACAATAATATAAGTTCGTATTATAGCCACCGTTTGTGCAGGCGCCATCCCCGCTCGGTTGCTTGGTGACTATGGCGTATTATAACACGACGACGCTCAAGTTTTGAAGTTGTTGTTATTTGTTTGCATAATATATTGTATATAATATTATTATATACACGAATAAATACATCGGTTCAAATAGAACAATTATTAAACTATATGTATATACCTAGGTACTATAGTACAGAATATAATATATTATGTAATCATGTAAATTATCTAAACACATTATACCAGTGGCGCTGAACCCTATATATATGTTTAGGTCAGGTCACGGCTTGATAATTTTGTTTAAAAATGTGGATGGGAGCCGAACGGTTGTATGATTTTCAATTCATTCAGAGTTTATTATGCATGAGGCTATAGGTAGGTACTTAATGAAAATAAGGGGAAAAATAATACTTATTTAAATTGGTTAGACTTTAGACAATATGTATCTTGATGTACATAAATTCTAATATAATAAACTAACTACATATATGTACTTCGTATACGTTATTCAAATTAAATTAAGTGTAAATAAGATTATTGCGTATCAATTTCATTGCATGCGTGATAAGTATTTTTTTTTGGAACTTAAACAAATTAAACTTACACAAATTGTTTTTCTATATGAATTAAAAATGTAGACTTGTGGCCACGTGATAGGCTTGGGGCCGTTGTATTTTTATTTGGCTGAAGTTCATACAATGAAACTTCATAGAAGTTCGACGCCCGCCACTGCAGAAATACTGAATTATCATAATAATTAATTAATTATCATATTTAATATTAAATATTATTATGATACATTGTTGAACTATTGTGAATTATGTTAGGACTATACGGTCGTTTTATTAGATAAATATTGTGTAGTGTGTACCTATATACCTACTCTAGTGGTTCGAGGGAAAAAAATGATACAGGTACACGAAATTAAAGTGGAGTATGAACTGCACTTTGACGATACTGTAATAACGAGTTATTAATTTAAAAGATTATGTCAAACGACTCATTTGGAGTTAATTCTATTCTAAAATTCCTTAATATAAATATAAATATGATATAAGTGTCTTAGTGTTTAAACTATCATTAAATCATTGCGATGTTAAATTAACAGTTACAACACCTATCGCTAAGCCACCGTTTATAATAGGATTATCCGTTTATCCAGCTTTCGGGCTTAAAAATGCCGAGTATTATTTTGTAACTTTATACCTACTTATTAAGCATTTATATGTGATGAGGAGCTATAGTGGTACCTATGCAAATCGATAATACCTGTACAGTGTACGGCTACAGGCTACATTATATCACTTGTTTGAGTATTTTAGATTTTTAGATTCTGAGCGGAGCGATGAATGTATTGATTTTACAATGATGTGTGTTTTTTTTTAAATTGTTTTTTTAATTTTTGTGTCTATCATCACCTTTTAGGACTGTAAAAATTCTTCGATTTTCTTCAATAGTACCTTTACTGATAGAAAAGTGAATCTAGTTGGTACTTTGGGGTGTCAAAAGTTAAAATTTCACAGTAGTTTTCAAAAGCGCCGTGAAAAACAAATGAAAAATCAATGAAAAAACGGGCATTTTTACGGAAAACCAATAAATTTTGGTTTTTGGTATAACTCTAAAATATAAATGACCGTAGATACATACAATTTTGACCAAATGTTTATATAAGCATTTTCTACACACCCTAGCATTTTCAAAATATTCTGACTAATTTTGAGCTTTTAACGGACATTTTCAGTTTCCAATTTTTTTAGTTTTTTTTTCTATAAATGTCAATAAAATTTTATTTGTTAGGTAAAAAATCTTGAAAATTTAATAGTAGGCTTCTAATATATAGTTTCAAAGGCAGATGAAAAATATTAAAAATCCGTAGTCACAATTTTTTTTTATAGGTAATCAAAGTTCAAATTTTGACAAAATACGTAAAAATGACGAAAATGTGCAATTTATTTTGAGTTAGAAATTCATAAAAATTTTTCTTTTTAAATCTAAGGTTTGAAAATGTAATACAAGATTCCTCATAAGTTTGCCTAATTTTATCAATAAAAAAAAGTTTATAAGCAAGTCATAATAAATTTTTATGAGCATTTTAAGTTTAAATTTTTACAAGATTAGATATTCACTCGATTTCTCATGTAGCGATTTTCTTATTTTGTTGCAATTTAAAAACGAATAACTGTAGATGCATGAAAATTTCACTGAATGTTTATATAAGCATTTTCTATACACTATCTAATTTTGAATATATTTTGAATCTTTTTGAGCTGTTTATGGACATTTTCAGTTTTCAATTTTTTTAGTTTTTTTTTCAATAAATATCAATAAAGTTTTATCTGTTGGGCTAAAAAGTGTAAAAATTTAATACAAGGCTCCTGATATATTAATACAATATCAGTTGAAAAATATTAAAAATACATAGGCACAATTTTTTTTTATAAAGCATTTAAAGTTCGAATTTTGACCAAATACATCAAAATCTCAAAAATTATAAATTATTGTAATTAAACAATAAAATTATAAAATGGTCAGTTTTTATAACTAAGGATTGAAAATTTAAAATAAAGATTCTAATAAATAGTACATACTGTAATCAAAAAATCTAAAAAAAATATAAACACAGTTATTTTTATAGACATTTTAAATTCCAATTTAGACGAAATTACATATTAAAATCAATTTTAACGAGTACAAGTATATATTATAATATTTTTCTAGCATCACTGATAATTTCATGTTAATAATTAAATAATATGAATAATATTAATTCAACTTAGCAGCTACCGTAAAATAACAATATCAATATAATTTCAAATATCCTAGACTGACATACCGTCCCCGCTCAGAATCGTTTTTCATATACAATGATATATCATTGAATTCAAATTTAATACCATCCATTATACAGTGATCTACTTGTAACCTACTGTACAGCAGAGCGACATCCACTTGACTCCTTTTTTTTTTTATTCATATATCTATAATCTATGAAATATGACTAGACCGATAAAAATGTTTGAAAAACAAAACTAAGCACCATGGTGCTGCACCTATTTCCAAAATAAATCTGTTACCGTGATTAGACTTTAGATATTTTTAACGCACTGAAAATCACGTTTCGATTGTCGTTTGATGACTTCTCTACTACAGAGTAAAGATCTTCTTGGGGACTTACCCGTGCGAAAGGCAGACATATATATCAAAAATCGTTTTATAATTTGGATAGGTACCCACCTGGTCTGATGACATTTTATCGGTTAGGCGAGGTTTACCTGTAAGGCTGTAAATATATTATTTTCACTGGAATTGTATTTTAATTTTTAAGTTCATAAAGTGTCGCCATTGGGTGGCTGCTTTTATCACGTTTATGTCAAGCTATATTGTATATTTCCGCATGTATACTTATTGTAATAATTTATTTACAGATTGTACGCTTTAAAATAAAAAAGAAAAAAAAAAAAAAAACTTTTAAGTAATAATTATGAAAATGTTGTCTAGGGACTATGTTTAAAAAATTTAAAAAAAAATTATAGATACATAGCCGGAACCTTGGAACACTTATCAGGATACATCACTTACACATATATTATACAGTGTAAATAATAATGTATAACACCTAATACCTATACTGTTAAGTATTAACTAATTACGTACACAGCTACACGAGTGTGTATGTCATATATTAATATTATATAATAACAAGTTTAATTGATTCGATGAAATCGTGTCGAATAGGTAGTCTTATGTATATATTATTTATATATTATACTTATAAGTAAATATGTAAAACGTGGTATTATTTTTCTCTTAAGAAAATACACTCATATATTTTCTTGTCATAGGTACTTCAATATCGTTAGACAGATAGATTCATATAGGTACCTATACCAACACTCAACAATATATAATATACATTATTTGTATTATTATTATTATTATTATTATTATCATTATTATTATTGTGGAGTGTCTGATAACACATGTTGACAAAATCTCCCTTTTGACGTAAGAAAAACCGTGTTAGATTACTCCATCAAACGATTTATTTACACATACGATTAATTAATTAGTACATCTTGTACCTATAGACTGTAGTCGAGTTTTCCGTTTTGCATAATATTATAATATTGTAACACCATTGTTTTCCGAATATTTTTCTACATAGCACTTTGTTATCCGTCAGGTCCTTATTTATGTACCAATAGTGATATAAATATAAAAATATATCAATAATAACACGATTATATTATGTAAAATAAGCAGAAAATATCAAGTAAATACTTCAAATATACCCTCGTGTTGAGACTTTTTAAAATCTAAATCAATATTTTTGATATAATTCGCAATAATAATAAGATACCTATAATATGATTCATAAAAAAGATTACTGAGATTACTAATGTGGCGAGTTTCAGAAGAAATGGAATGATGATGAAAAAAATCAACGCGAAGGTGAATTTCTATTGTATGCACCTATATACGCAGAGAAAAATAAACAACTGAATAACTAAAAAACTGAAAAATTTGATCTGCTGTATAGTAGTTGCGGAGTGTACTTCGCCACTGAGTAGGTCACTGCTGTAATGGACGAGTTTAATTCGAATTTAAATAATAAATCATTGCTTACGAAAAATGGATCTGAGCGGTATGTCGGCCTATTTATTTCTGAGTAGGTGTTACGGTTTTTCGCCAAATTAGAAAAAACGTCATTCCTTTTTCCATCAGTTATTAATCATATAGAATTTTAAAGTTCGGGAATTTTTACGTAAAAATTTAATAATTTAATATATTTTTTTAAGTAACTATAGTAAATTGTACAGGGTACACACTACCTATACAGATAAACAAAAATTGTACACCTACATCTATTCAAATCTTTATACTCGATTTTTTTCCAGTTGTTGTATAAGTAAAGATATTAATGTACCGACAAAATAAGTCAAAAAATATAATTTTATCATAACACTTAATAGGTATAGATATAAGTATTAAACAAAATTACCAAGGCATATAAAAAATACTAACAAAATTAGTTTATTAAAATTATTATTGTATTAACTTATTTACTGAATACAATAATAATTATATTTGCATTGTTTTGATAACAATATGTCAACGCTCGATTAGGTTGAAATTGAAATCACATAGTAAAAAATTGATTTGAATCTAATACAATTAAATATATGTATATTGTGAAAGGTGTGGTGTACACCTTTAACATTTATTATAGTTACTAAGTACATTGAATTTTGTAGCTCCGCTACGAATCTAAAATAAATCAACTATACTTGAACATAAAATCAAAATCGATTAAGTGTTTGAGGAAAATTGAAAAAGGTTGAATGTAAACACAATTTTAATTATTAAGCTTAATATAATTGAATAATGTGCATAGTGCATATACCTATATATATTCACAATAACATGAAACTCGTATAAAATATTTATATATACCTATAATATACAAGCATGTAATTATAAAAAAAATAAATAATAGATTATAACAGATTTATAGTTTTATCTCTAAACATATATAGTTCTTATATAACTTATAAGCATTTGTAACTTTCAAGTACCTATACTATTTAATAAAAATACGTATCTTAATTACGTCTTTGATTTTTCGGCTATAGGTGTCACATATGCGCAAATCGTTTTATGCTCAGAAAAATAATATGTGAATATATATAGATACCATACTGCTACAGATATACGGTTCTATAAACATAGGTAGGTACAGGTGGGTGTATTATAAATAACTATATTATACTGTTTTTATAAGTCCTCATAAAAACATGAGCTTTCAGATTTTATCGAAACAATTAATATAAATTAAATAATAGAATAATATATGTATTGTTAATATCATCGAGATAGGTGAAATAAATGTGTGTTTTAAAATTTCAATGTGTTAATTTTTTTTTTCAATAATCTTGTTTGGTATGTATTATGGAAAGTAATAGGTATTACTATTTAGTCCTATAATCTCCTGTAATAACATAAATGTTAACGTTACAATTTACAATACTATATATGGTAACCAAACCATTACCTATTTTTAATAGGTAATATATACTTACCTAGGTATAGTTAATAATTGTGTACCTATAATTTAACTTGTATACCTATACTTATTAATTTCATACTAAAGAAATATAAATTCATAATTTAAATAGTTATAATATATTATTACGAAGCCGTTTATCGATTAGTTTACTATTATTAATATACTTGTGTTTTTTTGTACAACAGTACCTAATACACATAATATAATATTGCTAGCCCTTATAGCTATAAAATATTATATGTTGGACGAATTCAAAATAAACGCAAATTTGACAATTATGCGAGGTTTACAAAACCTATATTATGATTTGCCACTAAAACCAATCTATATAGAGTCATGTAGTCTTGTAGGGTATAGGCTATAGAGATTATATTTCTGTGTGACACCACACGTTTAGTATGAAATGTGAATTACTTTAACTAATACTGTTTACAGCATAGAACTAAATGAAATGGTTAAAAAGAATCACACACTGAACCATAATAAGATCTTGTATAATACTCTTCATCCCACTTTGGGGACCGATTTAGAAAAGAAATCGAAAACAGATGCGTACAATCGGTCGAAAACTGTGTGGTATAATAATTTTCGACCTTTATGATAGTAATAAACGTATACATAAAACGTTCACAAACAAGAACCATTTTTGAACAAATCTATAGCTGTCTTGTACTATATAAATAAGGGTCCAACATGAGTAATAAATTATTTGCATTTATTTTATTATTAACATATTTGTTAACCTACGGATTTTATACGCCACAGTACTATCATACAACACTTTAATATATATATATATATCATATTTTATCTGCGTTTGCTGGTCACAGTTTTCATATTTATTATTTTTTTACTATTAAAAACCATCACAGACAGCCCAAGATTACAAATCGTTGTAGTACATATTATATGCTATAGAGTATAGACTATAGTGATGTCATATAGTACAATATTGTATAAATAATTATGTATGTATACACGTCATGATAATAATAATTATACTTTCAATAAGACTTACAAATTTTCATTCAAGCTAATTACCAAAAAAAGAAGTTAGAATTCAAATTAGCTTATTTCGTTTGCACCAAGGTATACAGATTAATTATTCAGATACTTGTAATTAGAGGAACAAAAGGAGTCGAGGAAAAGAGCAACGTTTCAAGGGCGTGCTCAGAGAGCTCAGGGGCTCTGAAATTCATAAATTGAAGGAGAAAAGGATAAGCATCAATATTCAATTATTTACTGTAGTACAATTTCATAGATGAGTTTATTTAAGAATGATAGACGAGCATCTCGTCGATGACCAGGTTTTTTTAGCTTATGGAGCACCGGAACACCAGGTATTATTTCATATTTATTTGGCAAGATGGTCATTGGCCAATGACACGTCTTATTATATAGGTAATATAAATCATAATATATTATCTGTATTGGTAGTACTACAGTATTTCATGCGTATACTAGATCATTGTTTATTATTTGTGTATAAATTTAACATTATTTAGCTATAAGGTAGGTACTAATTGTAAATTTATATAATAACATATTTTAGTTGCAGTCATAACCTAAACTGAAGTCTATACAAACACATAAGTAATATACATGCAGATCAGTGAAAGCGGATGCCGGATGTTATTCCTGGACCCTGGTTAAATATTTATATATTTGTTGAAGCCGCCTGCATATTATTATATTCAAATATAATATGCAATATAATAATCAAACAAGCGATATTATGTCTTAGACTATTTGCCCATAGTAATAAAATATTATGTACGATGTAATATAAACAACATAATATTGTATCAGCTTTTTGTTTTTTGTTTTTGTTCTAGTCTTATTTTTAATGGTTTTCGTTGGGTACCCAGTCAATTATCTGTATACTTGCCGTGAAGCATTTGCCTGAGCACAAGTCGGCCGCCGACTACGTTTCTTAACTCGGACAGAGTATAAACTATACAACACAATAACATAATGTATTGAAATTTGAAATGACATATGATAATACAACATTTAATATCATATTATTAGTGCCTTAAAAATTAGGTATAGATAAGTTTTTTTACGGAAAATCAACAGGTACGTAACAACACTTGTATGGCCATATTATGTGAGTAGGTACACAACAATCGCGAGTAAAATGTCACTCGACAATATAACGACGTCTGTGGTTCTACTCTTGATATTATTTGAATAGTATAATAACATACGTTCGTGGGATAATCCATCAACAACTTTCGTGTGTATTATGTACGATCTTATGACGTATATATATTATTATTATTATTATTATCTCTATTATTAGTACCTACTGTGAAAATTAGAATGACGAGCCAGAGATTAAAGCGTTATCTCAGTCAAGATTTGTTCCACCTGATCGATTATGTCGTTATAAAAATTGAACGCATCGCGTGTTCTTTTCGCATTCTTTTGGCGGAATCGAAGAGAACACGCGCAAACTATCCGCTACCAAAGCTTTAAAGAAAACGCAATATATTATTTTACGTACAGGTGTATCCACATTTGTATCTATTATTATATAGTACCTATGCGGTTTTCACGCATCACTGAAGCAGCGTTATAATATTATATTTTGATATTCACACCGTTCCACCGCCGACGTCCAAAATGTTGAACAAAATATCCGTTGTGCATCTGAAACTGGTAAGCCTATCACAGTGTTATACTTTAAAAAATTCGAAAAGTTTAAAGTTCGAATATAATCAAGTTCGAAATGTTCGACGTTAGTGTGTTAGGTACAACGGATTAGTTTTTTTGTCAAGTGAATGTCACGGTTCAGTTTTGTAATTAATAATTATCAATATCACATTAACGATACCAGCCTGGTTCTATGTGATAAAATTTGTTTTACTTTTTTGACTTCAGTTTGAAGAACTATGATATTATGTTATAATTAGGTATTATAACTAAAGTAGATATATAAGATTCCCTTGGTGTGACAAAAAAGCTTATAACATATTTAGATTATATGAAATAGCGGTATCTATATAATACATGATGATCTCATCATTTTATCCACCGATTTTTTAATGTAATTTTGTCAATCTTTGGTACGATCGTTATCGCACGGTTTCTATGGCACAATATTTTAAGGGATTTGAATCCCTGACCCTTTAGTAATAATTATATTTTTATTTTTTATATTTTTATTTTTATATTATATTTTTGGTGCAAGAAAGGCCAATGTTGCATTTTGATAAAATTGAGATTATTTGACCAATGTGATTATTTTAAAAATGGATTAGTTCCTAACTATGGTTCGTTTTTGATATTGGCCTTTCTTGCATCAAGTCATTGAGTTATATTATTTATTTGTATTTATACGTTTTATGCAGTTCTTCACGACAAGTGTTATGTCGTTTCAACAATTCATCATCGGTGGGGTGTTCGGATTTTCAGCCGTTATACTGCCGCAGCTCGAACTGTCCGACGCTCTTTTCAAAGTCGATGCCAACCAAGCGTCCTGGATAGGTTTGTATAAACTCCCCTCAACAAAAAAAATTAATTTTTCGACAACGATATCCAAAAACATTCGTGTACCCAGCCAATAAAACTATTAGTAAAAATTAAATTGTCATGTGTGTACTCATCATATTTTAAAATTGCGTAATAGGTCTATTTGGATAAACTTATAGTAGGTATGTAATAAATAGTAAATACTAAATATGTAGGTACAATATAATATATAGTTGCAGCCATTGTAAGGACCCTCCTCAGACATGTGTTCCAGCAAGAATAATAATAAAAAAAATTATAAAGGAAATTTCTAATTTTGATCCCTAAAATATAAACGAGATGTAATTTTCTATCAGACATTTTCCTATGAAGTTGGTGACTATTTTCTGTAACTAATATATTATGTATACAACGCGTCTTTGGGTAGTTCAGAGTTCAGACACAAAAAAAAACATACATTCATCGCAGAATCTAATATTATTTTTAGGGGCTAAGCCCACGTAATATTTTTATAATACCTATGTTGTGATATATACGTGACGGATAGTGTGAGAATATATATTTTAAAGTATGAACGGTTTGGGTTCTTTGCAGCAAGTCTTCCGCTCCTGTTATGCCCTATCGGTTCACTGGTGTTCGGCTATTTGTCCGACAGATTTGGCCGGAAGTTATCACTACAGCTTACGTACGTACCACTGCTCATCAGCTGGTCGCTGCTCAGCCACGCCGAGAGCTTGAAAGACATTTACATCGGCAGAGTGTTGACCGGACTGGCTACCGGTGAGTGTATTATTATAAAGTAATTTAATACATCAGACGATAATAATCGCAATGAAATGACTTGACACTTGACGAGCCTATTAACAGGTTGTTTGTGACTTTGTGAATCATTATATAGTTCAACAACGTACTCATTACGTTTTGGTTGTAAATCGATCGGCATGCTAATTTATTGTTAACAACAATAAGCTAAACGATTTTTAACGGGAATTACGTGTAAACCCTATATACATATCTATATAATATTATGTACCTGAAAGTTTATACAATTTATTTTCTCATTAGGGTTAAATATTTTAAACAACTAATTGGTCAATGACGGCTGCTTCTTCACAAATGTTATATTATTCGACAGGCTTCTTTTTTACATATACGTACGCACCGCAGCAGCAGATGCAGTCCCTAAGGTTGTTTTGGGCAGCCACGGCCACTAAATACTGAACTATAGGCCTCAGTTAATTTTACCTCTATAAAATTATATTTATAAAAATTATATACGTACAACACTTAGGTACATCGTACATTATAATGAGATAAGAACTATAGTTGTCTATTTTTTTAGAAAATGTGTAGAAACGTTTCTACAGTCTCTCCCCCTTCATCATAGAAATGTTGGATTAAATAAGGTTTTTTCCCCAATACGTATAGCGGCCTCTCCCCCACCCAAATTATAAAAATCTAAATTTCATATATTTTTTCTAACTAGGAATGATTAGCATTCAATAATCAGCGTGAATTTACGTAACCTATTGAAGACGTACTGCCCGCCAAAACAGAAAATGTACTCGATTGGGGCGATTAATCTCATGATGCCCCTGAAACCAGAGTCTGCGCACGATCAGGTCTCTTATAATAACCTCTCTTCCGGTCACCATTACGGTGCACGTGATGTCCTGCCCGTTCTGGCCATTTACTACCATATATACTTGGGAAATCATACACACGCACAGTCATTGTGCTTGTGCAGATAATGGTAATACAATGGTAGTAGCCAGTAGGTAGTAGTTAAGTTATAAAACATGCTCTCGTTTGTATTCGTTCGAACCTTCTCGATAACTGGTCTTCCTCGAAGGAACACTAAGCAGTGAAACATTTCGGATCCCAACAAATATTTCTTCGTCACCTATTGTCGCATTATATAAATAAGAGACCGTGCGTACAAAGCACATGTCGGTTGCATAGGTTACCAGTTTAATGATATTTATTATGTTCAACGAAGATTGTGCGGCGACGGCGGCGTCCCTGTGTATAATATAATAGGTATAATATTATATAATAGCGGACTCCGGATGTTCGGGATTTATATGTTTGTGGGTAAACCGCATATACATATATATTATATATATATAGAGTGAGCATTTATGTACAGACGTGCTGTTGTTCTTTTACGTCAAACGAGCACGTTTTTCCTTTTCGCGACAAACACGAAATTATTATATACATTTGTAAGTAGGTATATATCGTTTATTTGTAGGTAGTGCGCAGCCCTCGGCCCTCCGGTCTATAGGCACATTATATTATGATATATTAGGCAATAAATAAAATAATATTTACCGATTGGCCTCTTGCCCGTCCATCGAAGCAGCGCTATATATATAAATATATACCCCGTTGACATAAACATAGGTATATATCATGTACATTGTACATTATATATATTATATACATAGTCAAAACACCGCATGTTGGGAGGATAAAAATCTCGATTTTATACTTAGCGAAGTGTATATGACGACCTCTACATTATTTGTGTGCCATATAATTTATAGGCGTGTACGGATACATCCGTAATCCGACGGGTCGGATTATTTTATTATTATTGTTGGACGACGATTTATAATACACAAAATCACAAAGTATTGTTGTACGCAGCCGATACGTGAGAGATTTGCGGCACTGTATAATATAGAGCACTATAGTACATAAAGTAATAAAAATATATAATAAATATAACGGTTTATATTATCATAGTTTATTGTGAAAGGTTCGGATGACACTTGTTGTTATTTATATTACACTCGAAGATAAACCGTTCGCTCAGTGTCGCTATGCGTACTGATAACAATTATTAGAGAGAAATATATATGCCTATATAGGTAGGGTACGTATACGTAAGTTGAGTATATATTATAGGGAGAAATGTACGGTTGATTGGGCGATGAGTGGATTGCGCCCTCGTTGAATTATTTTCTATGGATTTTTTATTTTGAGTTTTCATTTTATATTTAAATACAATTTTTTGTCTGTTCGCAAATTCATCATGGAGTCATACGGCAACATTAATAAACTATAAAATACGTTTAACATTTGAATATTTTACCAAATCAAAAAATGTCGATAGCGACAAGAACAACTTACGGTAATAAAATATTATAAAACTCGTCCGTGTCGTGTTTCAGGTACCGGTGGTGTGATCTACGTGTACATAGCCGAGACGAGTCCGACGGACAGCCGGCCCTTCTTCCTGTTGATCTACACACTGTTCGTGGGCCTGGGCCTGATGACGTCCGCGATCTTGGGCGCGCTGTTCCACTGGCGCACGGTGGCAGCCGTGTTCGCCGTGATGTGCGCGGTCGGTTTCATCGCGCCGTTCTTCGTGCCGTCCACGCCGTTGTGGCTGCGGTCCCGGAAGCGGGAAGAGGAGGCCCGGCTGGCCGAGAAGTGGTTCGGGATCCAGCTGGACCGCATCGACGACCTGCCCACGCTGCCACCACCGCCTTGCGCGGCTGCGGCCTTTGCCACGCTGACCCGGGCCGACTCGACGGTTGGCGCGATCATGGATACAAACGTGGGCTGCTGGGGCACGTACACAGGGCCCACCGTCTGGAAGCCCACGCTCGCCGCTCTGGCGTTCTTCTGCTGCCAACAAGCGTCCGGGTTCTACGTGCTGCTGTTCTACTCGGTGGACGTGATGCGCGACTGCCGCGTGTCCATCGACGGCATGACCGCCGCCGTGTACCTGTGCGCCGCCCGACTGGCCGGAACCATCGTCAGCCTCATGTTCCAATCGGCGCGCAAGCGCACGCTAACTGCCGTCTCGGGGCTGGGCATGTGTGTGTCCATGTCCACCGTGGTCGGTTACCTGTACGCGTTCAACGGCGTGTCCGACCCGCCGGCCACCGACTTGCTGATCGTGCCGTTCCTGTTCTACGTGTTCTTCGCCATGTTCGCCGTGCTGCCGTTACCGTGGAGCGTGTGCGGCGAGATGTTCCCGATGGCCGTAAAGGGCACCATGAACGGCGTGATGTACTCGTGCGGTTACGAGCTCATGTTCGGCGCCATCAAGGTGTATCCGATGCTGGTGGACATGTTCGGCACCCGGACCGTGTGGACAGCGTGCGCGTGCGCGTGTTTCATCACCTCCCTGTTCGGCGCGTTCGTTCTGCCCGAGACCACTGGCAAGACGCTAAACGAGATTACCGACGGGTTCAGGTCGTCCAGCGACAAGGCCCGCAAGAAGATAGTCAAGCCTCAAATACCCTAGACCCGACTCCGCTGCAGCTCCACAGTCGGTTTTAAAGTATTATTTAGCTGTGGTCGCCGTCGCGTCGTAATTGGGTTAGTTATGTAGCTGGCATTTCAAACAATAATATAAAGTTAGAAATGTCTATACTACGCAATCATACTGTATAAACTGTGAATATTTAAAACTAGATTTTTTACTTGAGTATGAGCACGAAGAGTGACGACGACGCGTCACCGAAAAACTATTTGATACCTTATACGATTGTGTCATAACAACAATAAAATGCATCACTGCTGATTTAAAATATAATTATCATGGTATCGTATTCCACGTAATGATTATATTTCTTCCCCGAGACTGGTCGGGTCATTTCACATAATAACGCTATAATATAGTAGGTACTTGCGTACAATACCATATTGACCCATTTTTTACAACTGTAAGTCTATTTTATATCCATGTAAATACTATTTACAATGTATTTCGTATATACTTTATACTATATATTATGTATATAAGTGTAAGTAATTTTTGTAGTACCTTGATATAATGTTTGTGTAATTAAATACGACGCGTGCAATGTGTTCGGACGTGACTGTCATGACTGTTAAATATAATTTTCCAATACAATAATTAATATTTTTATGTGAATTATAGCTTTTAATGAAATATAATATTATTTATTTATTTTGTAATTAGCGTAATATAATATATATTTGTTGTGAGATTATGTTTATGTGACTATAGGTATATTATTTTAGAGACGTAGTTATACGTGGGGTCCGTTCCTGCTAGATATTGATTTTTGTATTTATATTTACACATTATGCTGTACATAGATTTTAATTAAACCGGCAAAAGCTTTAACTTATTTTCCATCAAGATTTAAAAGTTAAAAAATACAGTCGACGTTATACAGAAATCTTATACTGCAATTAACCGAAATTACAATTTAAAATTATAATGTAGATTAACATGGATTTTTATAAGCGAATTTAAGTCATGGTCAGTGAAAAATTTGACTTATTATTATATAAACATTATTGTATTATAATACGGGTAAGGTAAATGCCTGGAGTTACGCTAAGTGTACATAATATATAGTTAATTTCGATATTATAGATTTCTTTATATATCAGTTTGCTCTAGTATTTTAATAAAACATTTATATTGTATTTGGTAACTATATATATAAGATTAGGTAGGTACCTACGTTATTCACGCATACAACTAAATCAAACCTATATTAATGTATTCAAATATTTCATAATAATAATATATTGTTAAGAAAAATATCTCAATGTAAAAAAAACTTCTATATTTGTATCCCAATGGCCTATATTGCCGAGGGTAATTTTATTAATAAAAGAAAAAAAAAGAAAATATATTGTTGACAGTTGTTACTGGAAGAGTGATAAATTAGAAAATTTTAATTTACAATATCACTATTCGATATTAACTTTTGTGTATGTAGTAAACATTTTCACTCATAATTTTAAAAAAAACGAACAATAACGTGGGACTAAATCATTTTAAATTTATATTATCAGTATAAATCAAACAATAAACTTACTTCTTATATAGTCTCACATTAATCAATATCGAATAATAATAAATTCATATTTCAATAAAAATTGAATTAATATGTTCCTAATAAATTATAGAAAGATTCGTTTGCATGGTTTTGTATCGATAGTCGTCAAAGGATGGATGGATCAACAGGTGGGTATATTAATATAACATATACTGTTTGTCAGATTTTAATATAATATAATAATATTATGGTTGAACAGTGGTGAAAACACTTAATGATAGTCGCAATTTACACAAGTCAAATTTAAATTCCGTAGGTTTTTTTTTGCATACAATTCGTATAATATTAGCCATATCAATTAACAGCCAGTGCACGGCCAGAGAATAATATCATATTATAGCATACCTACACAATTAATAATATTATAATCGTTAATAATTTAAAAATAAAAAATAAAAAACTGCAGCCCTGCGGCAGGTGTTGCAGCGACGGCGGGTATTGTACGATAATATAATATGAAAAGAAATGTTTAGTCTTTGTTCGCATAACATTAATTTGACGTTTTTACAATCGATGTCATTTAAAAACTTAAATATTATAAAAAAAAAAAATACAATAAAAATAGTACATATACAAAAAAAAGGAACTATTGGGCTGTTAAACACATTTACAAATACTTCAGATAATTACGTACATGTGGCTCAAAGTTTGATCGCGTGATGTTTGATTGTTTTTTGTGTTGGGAAAAGGAGGCGAAAAATCCACATTCAGAGAAATCATCGAACGTGTAATAATATTTGAACGATACACAAAACAAACTTTGCTGCGCACACATATCATAATCGAAATCCTTATATAGGCGCATATAAAACAAATGCGTTTTAAAAAAAAAATTTCCTAATAATAATATAATAATATAATAATAATAATAATAATGATAATAATAAATTATAGTTGGCACTGTGCGTGTATATATATAATATATATATAAACGCCGGCGAGCGTATACAACCGAACGTGAATGTTTTAATGGATTTGATTTGTTTCTTTATAATTTGTCGATTGGATAGGGAAAAAAAGAATTTGTAAAGTTTTGGGAAAAAAGCTTTTTGTTGATGTCGCCGACCCGGTTGGTCCAGTGCAGCGAAGCAAACATTCTCGTAAAAAAAAAACAAACATGTAATGTATGTATACATGTAAGTATATGCCTAATAATATATGATAATGTTGTGACTTTTAATATACATGATGAAAAGGAATTAAACGGTTTTTTCGATGTTCTCTCTCTCTCACACACACACCTCTCGTTCACCTCATCAAACGATGTAATAGTCGTAGTGATGATAATGATGGTGTTCGTGTATGTGATGATGGATCTTCTTGGACGCCAATTTGGCGCGTTTGTATCGCTGATGATCGATGTTTTTGGTTTGCTCTTGAGTGGCGGCGGCGGTGGTGGCCGCGTCCTTCGACTGTTGCAGTTTGCTACCGCTGACCACCGCTGTGGTCCGGTGGTGCTGTCGGGAGTGACCCGACGAATACTTGACCCCGTGGTGTTCCTCGGCCGTTACATCGTTACTGTACAACTGGTGCTGCTGGCTTCTGACGTTCTTGAGGTGTTCGTGCTGTCGGTGTTGCTGGTGGTGATGTTGGTGCGAAGGCACGTGTGCCACCGGTTCGAAGTCGTAAGGGCTCCACGCCACCTTGGCCGGCAGGGCTCCGGTCTGGCGACGCCTCGTCCGCGGTCTGTGATAAACGACCTCCGCCGGCTTGTCGGATTTCCTAAAAACAAAAAAAAACAAAAAAGGTTTTCAAAATGTCTTTGGTATTAATGTCGAGCATATACGTCGTGCGTGTATAAATAATATGTCTATATAATATTGTTAAAGCATCGATTTGTATATTATTCCTAGTCGATTGTTTATAATCTAAAATATCCATAGCCGATATACCTAGTGACCTAGTGCGCACACTGCACATCGTTGAACGAAGTTGTGATTAAAATAGTGTACTTAGTGGTAAAACATATCACATTTTTTTGAACTCGACCAAATAGTAGTTTTGTTACGTCAAATACAGCGTTATACGCATAGCACATTAAAAAAATTCCACTAAGTAGGTATAATAACGCAAGTGAGTATTGGTGCTTATTTTGAGGGAAAAAACGCGTATCGATAAAATATATGTTTATAAAATAAATATATTGATTTTATAATATAGTGATTTATCAATAATAATATAATAGAGTATTTTGGTAAACATATGAAGACTATTTATTTTGGATATGTTTGCCGATCTTAATGCGTTTTGTCGTCAAAGTCCACAACTTGACTATAGCGTAGTTAGCGATGTTATCTAATATTATGAATTATGCGATGATATCGTTATCGGATGCACGTAATATATTTTGTATGCACTATAATATGCATAATAATTTATAATAATATGATCTATTACTATTATTATCTATCTATTAAATACGCGGGCTCTGCAGTGCGAGAACGTTCACGGCGATAGATATTTTTCGACTTCCGGCTCCGGAAGAAGCGGTGAAATTTATCATTTTAAATTTCAAAACAGTCTATAAATAATAATTTTATTTACGCCCTCGAAACTCCGCGGGTACATACGCGAACGGGCGTCATCTTTCGTCGTCACGTGTGCCGGCTCGCTTTGGAGAGTGTCGGATTTGGACAGAGTCCAACACACATACACACATGCGTGCACACATATTACGTGTACCGGCGAAACGTTTACAATACGTTATTAAAAAGATAGGTATATAATATTATTATAATCGTCCGGCGATCTATATAGAGGTATACACGCGGAATTCCTTTTTTGCGACCCAACGAACGGTTATTATGTATACAGCGTGCGTGCTGCACATATTTACTGGTCGGCCTCGCTCGCGTAGTATAACTGTATACAATATATTATTATTATTGTACATATGCGGCATACATATATTATAAATTATAATAAATGGACGACGACGTTATGATTTTATTTACTAGCGCCGCCGCCGCGGGGTTTGCGAGCGTAATCTTTACTGGTCCGTTCGCATAGTTTTGATTTATTTACAATAATATAGGTACATCGCGCGATTACGTATAGTAAAAAATGCGTGCCACCACTAGTCGGGATATATATTATTAGTCAGTCTGATAGACAATAACGTAATACAATTGGTACGATGAAATACGCGCGCGAGATCAAATTTCCAAAAGTCTGTCGATAACGGATTATAAGTCGTCACCGCAATCGACAATAATCGCGAATCGAAATACAGTTATATAATAATAATAATATTATGTTTACTACTTGTTATTAATGTTATTATATAATCTTATAAAATTCTAACTGTTGAATTTGTATTATTATAAATTATAATATACGAATCAACCAATTGCAAGAAGTACATAGGTAGTACCATAGTTTAAAAATAATTGGTCATCTCATAAAAACTGTAAAATGCATTTTAAAACGCTGACCTATAAGCATAAATTCGATTTAATTTCCAATGTAAGTGTGAGGTCTAAATAATAGATGCAAGTCGGCGTTTATTTAAACTATGTTTTTATTTACTGTTGTGTTTGGACGTAACTAGTTATAGGTACTAGATATTATTATTATCCACACTATCTATCACATGGCTATACCTACATTTTGCAATTGGTCGGTTCATATAACGATCGCATGACGTCACATACCTTTGATTTTGAAAACTCAAGTTTTCCGCCAGACTCCTTTGCACCATTTCGATTAGTTGTTCACGCCTATACCGTTGTGCGCCCAGCTTGGCACTTCTATGATGCGGTAGCCAGGATCCCTTGGCACCATCGTAAACTGAAGGATAGCTTGACTGCTCCAACAGAGTCGCATCATCGACAGCCCCGTATTCGGTGGTGTCAGTCCTGCCACGATGTCTGTCAGACTTGGTCTTGCGCTCGCGGCTGCTCTGGTGGCCACGATACGGCGTACCCGTGGTCGTGCCGTCCACGACCACCGCCACCGATTGTCTGATGTTGAGCGTCACTTTGACGGTTCGCTGGCCTCGTGACGAGAATTTCAACGTCGTACCGTACATGGACTCGAGTATTTTCGTAGCCAGTCCTTCGACATCCTGTGGTAGCAAATGTATAAAAATCGTTATTAAATATATTATATAATCTGATTGAATAACACGGAGACGAGCACGATATTTATAAAAAATGTAAGAAAACCAAAAATAATATAATAATAATGGATTTGACGGTTTGCCAAGAGCGGAGGTTCAGACGTCCCCAATGGAATTTCGAGGAATTACATATTATATTTAATATATATTACTATTAACTGACAATGTGCCTGTAAAACAGTGAAATGTGTCTTAATTGGAACATCAAAGGCGGACGAGCCAAAACAAAGAGATCCCGTTGTTGTCGCGCGCCTATATGAGAAGTTTCACAGACGGTTAGAGTGGACTACTTTGATTGCGTTGCCAAACATCAGAAGGAACGATTTGTTATTTTTAAATGCGTTCCATTTAAAATCTTTTAAGTCAGGGAGGTGGATTTTAAACATAATGTACCTACCGCGTGCTATAGATAATTTATATTTTATGTTGCGTTTGGAGTATATATTATAAGAAATTTGTTGTAAGTATATAAACAATATTTACGGACATATCCGGTGACATAACGTGATTTTTAGGGTTTTATGACCAAAATACAAAAAACCGTGTGTAAAATATCTAGGTAACCATCGGATTAACCAAACAGATAATTTTAGGGTTGGTTTGAACCCGGAAGACCCAAACCAATCCCTGTAAAACAAGTGATAACGTTGTGTACATATAACATAAAATATTAATACAGAAAGGTAGACTTACGTGTTTGGTGATTTTTCCATGACCGTCGGTGTCGGAGAAGGTGTACTGAAACTCGTGTTTAATGGGTATTCCGTCCAGTGACACGCAGCAATCGTATACCTGTTTTAGGAAGAAATCCGTTAAGATTTAAAAACTTTAAATATCCAAAGCATTATAATATTGAATACGTATGGACGGAGTACTCACGTCGTTAGGTAGCTGTGGCGGCGACGGCGAAACTTGTGAAGTAGGTGGTGGTGGAGGCAACATCGGACGCTGGTGTGGGGGTGCGGCGGCGTTAATGAATTCATCGTCAGCAATTACCGAGGAGGTATAAGCGTAATTGATGGTCTTCGAACTGGCTGAATCAATTAACGTTTCCATGCTACCAGTTTTCGTGTCCAGGATACCTGCAAAACCGGGAAGTGGGGAAAAAATGTCAATTAAAATCCACTTAAAGACATTAACATAATTTACAAATTTACGTGCACGTATATACGGTATGTATAATACATATATAGAGTGGCGGTTTTTTAATTAAAAATATTTAATAACTGGAATCTGGTATTACATCTCCGCCGCTACAACCAGCAGGAAGCGGTGAAACACATCATCAAAAAAGCGGCAGCGGCGTATATATATACGCTTTTGTTTAGTTTTTAATTTTTTTTTCCACCGTTTTCATTCTCTCTGGCCCAGAGGAAACGCAACGCAGTTTAGGGTAAGAACCAGTTCTGGACTATTCGACCCGTGCTTGCAACGAGCGTACAACATATATAAAACCAACAACGAATATTCGAGTGGCACGCGGGCGGGGATAGCAAGTCGGACGCGGACAATACGACTGTAATGAGTGCGGTGTACATATTATGAAGTACCCATTATTATATTATATTTGCGGGACGGGAAAATATTTAGGTACCCACGCGATGAAAACGAAGCAGGACCTAGGAATGCGATTATATGTATAATTATTATTATATTAATATATAATGTACCCTAAAACCCGACTGCGATGTATATATTTTATTCCTTTCCCTAAATATTAATCTCGTTACACATGGGTGATGTACTGTGTAGCGCCTATAATAATATGGAACAATAATAATAATATAATAATTTCGTCTTACGAGTCTTGACACCATTCCGTCATCGCGAAATCGTGGGCTCGTATTATTATTATTATTATTATTATTATAATGTATGATTATGAATAATATGGGAGAGTGTATTATTATTGAGTAAGAAATAAGAATGCACACGGTCAAAACGAAAAGTGCTAGAAAGGGGTGCAGGTGGGAACGGTGCAGGGGTTTGCTAGGGCGGAAAAAAATAGACAGATGGAGAGAGCGAGTGAGAGAGGAGAGAGTGCGGTAGTGGCGACGACGACGACGATAATAATATAGAGGCGCACACACGCACGAAAGAACAACCACACGGCAACAACAACAACACACACACACACATACACACTGAAACGCGCGCGGTCGAGGAAACGAAACCGGTTTGGTTGTCGGCGACGTAGACCGGAGGAGGCGAGAGCGGCGAACGTTTGATACGTACCGCCGAGCACATCCATCCATCCATCTTCTCTCCCGCAGCCGAGCCGAAGCCGCCGCGGCCGATTCAACTCGCATCACACACACACACAAACTCCGTTTCTACCGAATAAAAAACATAACAGAACAATAGACGCACAAACTAGAATAATATAATATTATTATTATTATATATATATATGCATGTATTGTATGCGCGTGTGTGTGCGCGCGCGCGAGTGTAATTTTTTTCTCCATCATTTTTGTGCCGACTCTGCTAGGTCACGACGACGAATATTTGTTAAAATACGGTATATAAAATGATATTATAATATTATTATAATACGCTATCGATGCACTGTTCCGCGCAATTGACACGCGTACGTCAAACGCAATATTATCATAATAAGTGGTTAAGAGGAGGGGACGGGGTTTTATGCGCGCGACCTTCGAGATATATCTTTTCTTCTACTCAGCCGTGGGTTGGGGGTGGAGGGAGAATAGACGAAAAAAATATACATCTATAATATTCGATCCCGATTATTATTATTACGATTTTTTTCGGAACCGGATTTCTATAATATGCTAATAACACGTTCTCATAGTATTGTTCTGTCCCGCGCGCGCGCGAACGACGGCGTTACAATCATCTACGGGCAACGGACCGAATGTAAGTGTGAGTATGCTGGTGTGTGTGTGTCTGAGCGAGAGGGTGGGACGACCGTGTGAGAAGCAGAGAGAGACGAAACAACATGCGGCAACAACGTTTCAGAAGAGATCCTTGGTTGAGATATATAATCTTGGCCTTGACTCTTGGCTACAAAGAGTACCGACAAGGCGGAGCCGCCGACATAACATTAGTCGCCGGCCGGCTGGTCGGTAATATTCTTTCTTTTCCTTTCCTTATATATACCATATAATATATATTTTTTCCCCCCTCGTATATATTCCAACGCACGCATAACACATGACACGTCATTATTTTATATTATATTATATACTTTATTTTTTTTTCTGGAGAATAAAAACCGCTCGGACTTATCGTGGTCGTCAATCCCCGGAGATTGTAAAACGCGGTCGCGCGTCCGCGTACTGTGCCCACGACCGAATAAGTAATAACTGAAAAAAAGACTGATGCGTCTATGTACATAATATCATACTATGTATTACTACTATACGGATACACTCGTCGTCGTAGTCTTCGACCGGCTAGGGAATACTTATTATATTTTATTATGCTTTCACGAATTCCAGACGCGTATCCATGCCTACACTGGGAAATCCGAAAATGGAATCAAACATATCCGCGAGGGGTGGGTGGTGGACGGAGCTAATGTTTTTCGCGCTCGAAACGTCATTATTATTATTATTTGATTTATGCGTATAATATTGGCCGACTGCGGTGTAAACACGGTAGCGATTAATTTTAGCGCTGGCCGACGACTAAACACGTGTTTGTAGCCGCCGCTAAGAATTGGCACCAAAACGACGCGCGGACCTCACGACACCGACGTCCTTGAACCCGTAACAAATAACAATATTATATCATATTATGTATATCCTAATGTTATTAAGTATTGAGAAATAATACAATATTACGTCGCCGATAACGCCAAACACAAACATTAATGTTATTATCATCGTTCTAAATAATAGTAATTACGTTTTATGCGCGGTCAATACGTGGCCGTCCGTGTCGTAGAGGTAAAAAAGAAAGGGAAAAAAAAGGACGCACGGAATGCGCGCCCCAAGAGGCAAGAATGCGGCGGACGACGAAAAGGGCCCGAAACGATTTCGGGAACTCGATCCCCGCGCCACCTCCCTGCCGACCAATATTTGAGTGGTGGGTGCCGTGCACGCCGTCGACGCGACCGTCGGCACGCCGTATCGGTTACAAACGAGCGCGCGCGCACACACACGCACACAAACACATACACGAAATGACTGTACGGCGGCGCGGAGAGACGATGATGACCGTTGTAACGTTGTTTATTGGGCCGGTTCTCGGAATGTCGGCAGATAAAAACCAAACGGTGCGCGCGAGGCCCGTCCGAGTTCCACGAAGTCCGACCGACCGACCGACCGACGATGACCGGCCGCGCGTTCGCGTATATTACACAATGCAAAAATACCGAATACGCACACGCACACATCGCCTATAGGGACCGTTTCACAGTTGCGTGCGTTTCAGTTTACATTGTCCAAGTTCGAACGTGCCACTCCGACGATGAATGATAATATACGCGCACGAGAGTGAGACAGAAGACTTTATATCCGCTCAACATCGAAAGTCTCGTCATGGTGGACAACGTCCGCGTGCATTTCCCACTTCAGCACAGCCCTTTCGCCGCGGTTTTCGTGCGCGCATACACCGGACATGACAACGGGCGATGTGTACTATATACGAGTATGAGAATAACAATATAGCGCGGAGAAATTAAACGCAAACACGAAAGCCGGACGGCGACGGCAGACTTCCGGAGTGACGACCAGGAGGAGTGAGAGGGAGAGAGAGAGAGTGAGTGAGTGAGTGAGTGAGAGAGACAGCGTGAGCGACGGATGAAGAGGGCAAATACACTATACATAATCTAAAACATGTAAACAAAAAGGCGTGGGTCGCCGTCGCACAAGGGGACCCGCCGATATACATGCGGCGCTGCACCACCCACAAACATTCCGTGTTTGTTCCTTCGCCGAGTGTGCGTGTGCATGTGCGTGTGCGTGTGCGTCTTCGGTGTAAATCTATGCCGGGACCCGATTCACAATCACGGGAGACCCGGGGCGCGCGGCATCACAATGGTGCGAGCCAGCTGGATACTGCGGCAGCGGGAGCGATGGAAAACATTATATTATATTATTGTTGTTGTTGTTGTGCGAAAGACGGTCCTGGGGTGGTGGTGGTGAGGGGTGACGTCGGCGGCAGAAAGAAAAAAATCCCATTTCCAAGGAAACACGCGGGCCCCTCTGAATTCCTTTGCAGCAGCCAGCAAGAGATGAAAAAAAACCGCAGGTCTAACGTGCCGTCTCTGCAGCTCTTCTCTCTCGTATTGTTGTGTAATAATAATAATAATAATAATAATAACATAAAACGCTGCGTGTACGACAATATGCAAGTATGCAACGGATCGATCGCGCAAGTTACACACGACGGAATCGAATTGATTCGTGATCGAAGAAAACCATATTATACGACGACAATACGACAAAGATCGCTGAGTAAGAGGAGGAGAAAGGGAGGTGGTGGAGACGTGGATGCCCGCTGAGTGCTGGCGTTTTTTTCGTCATTAATTGTTTTGCATTACGTTCGAAATCTGAGCGAAATAACGCGTCGGTTGCAGTTCTTGCGGCGGCGTCGGTGGCTTTTCGTCTGGTCCGTCACGCCGCACACGCATCGCGTCGAGTCTTCCGCCGCGGTAGTGGTAGTGGTTCATCGACCCTCGACGGCAATTTGCCGCCGACCGTTGGCGGCGATTGCGTGTCACAACAATCGTGAGCGCCAAATATAACATACTCACACGCGTTGTATATAATAATAATAATAATAATAATACACGGGACATAGGTTCTCGTGTTGTACAACCCGCGTATACGATGACATATCGATGCGTATGTGCAGTGTAAAATACTTAAACTATTTAATCAAACGATAAATTTATATTAGATTATGGTTAAACGATATCGTAAACGTTCGCTGCAAGTGTAAGCGCGGCGCCTTACCTCCGGTTTTCGGTCCCGCGCAGTATACATCCGTACGCGGAACATTTTTTCGCCGCGGAGTCTCCCGTAACCCGTTATGTAATGCACCTTTACTGCGTCGATGACGAGATAATAAACAGAGCCGGCGGCGGAAACAACCGTTAAACAAGTGTCGTAAAACGTGTGAGTACTTAACGAGTGCGGGGTAAGTGTCTATAACCTATACTCTATAATTGTACATAGTAAAAACATTTAGAACGTGCGTCGTATGGATCGTCGAGCGCGAGAAATGAGAGACTATATTTTATAATATAACTATATATTATTATGGTACCGCCATAAACGGAAATATCCCACGCGATGTATGAAACACGTCTACGATAATAAAAAAACAGTAATAATGTTTACCTGTAGAATATTTTCGTATCCACTTTAGCCATTCCATTTTTTTGGCCAGTCCCATGAAGAAGGTAACTGTTGCGCGAACCAAATTGAAAAATGTCTCAATAAAAAATATTAATTGACGGTGATAGTAGAAATCCTCTCGTCATTGGTTCGAAACAAAAAACACAAATAAACAAAAAAAAAAAAAACACTTTTTAAATGTAAAAGGTTTGAAAACAATAATATAACGAACGATAAAACCCGGCTAAAGAGAACGCATACACGGCTCGCGACGAGGCGAACACACGCCGAACAACGCACACGTTATACACGATCGAATGCTGACGGGCGACTGCCGTTGTAGTGCCGTTGCGGCGGCAGTGGCGTCGGCACATCGGCAAGGCGACCGCCTATATAGTACGGCATGACACACACTCGCTCATCCTTGGGGCCTCGTCGGACCGTCGCCGTCGCCGCCGCTGCCGCCGCCGCCGTACGGAATGCCTGCCTGCCGACCCTCCCGCCGCCCACCCGCCCTCCAGCAATACTGTGACGGCCGTTCCGGGGGCCCCGCGCGCTAGCGTTCTTTGAAACGATACCGCGCGCGCGCGCACATGTGTGCGTAGGTACATATTATATACCTAGTCTGTGTGCGTGTTATTTTCTCGGTCCATTATTACCCGGCACGTTTTATATATACACGTATACGTATATATAAAGGTACCCATTCTTTTCTTCACTTTTACCATTATTATTTTTACGATTATTATACGTTACGCTCCTCGACACACACACACACACACACACACACACACACATACTGTCCGGTATACCGCTGGGCATGAGACGTACGGCGGTCCGTGTGTGCGAGTCCGCGAGGAGGTATACCTAGGCTGTACCGACGAAACGACGGGACCATGCGCGAGAGAGCGAGGGCGCGCGGTAATTAGGAGTCGGGAGGTGCGATTATAATAATAATATTATATCACAACAATATTATTATTATTATTATTATTATTATTATTATGTAGAACGCGCGTTTTCGTTTGGTGGGTCTCTCTACATATACCGTCGGCGAGCGAGATAATCGACTCAAAAGTTGATTTCACACCATATTATGATACGTGTATATATATATATACGTAAAAAAACCGGCCCAATAGAAGAGGTATTATAATATTATATAGATACATATATATTGCGGCCGGTATAATCTGTTTATTACTATTATTATTCATATATACCGCGAGTACTGACGAGTTATTATTATGACCGGCAAAATAATCGCGTGTAAGAAATCGTAGTCGATCCGGTTTCTGCGGGATGCTGTATGTTAATATAATATGTACATATAATATTAAATAGCTTACATCGAGTAGGTATATTAAGTATATTTATATATAGTGCACAATATATTAGGATTTAGGACTTAGGAGGGACTGTGGATTACTGTCCATTTCAGTATATTATAATACGTTGTATCCGGACTAGGATTATAATAATATTGTATAGCATTTTCCAAATAATAATAAAATACCCATAAAAATAGCATTACATTTGTTTTATGCGTCAAGGATTTCAATAAAAATGTACCTATATTGCATATTATATTTTTAGTGCTATTTTGACAGTTTTGCTACTTTTTTTTTCTAATATGCATAAATTTGATTTATTTTATGTTTTTTATGTAATTTAAATGAAAATAGTAGAATAATAAAAAGTACTTGGGTATGTGAATACTGAATACATAAGAAAAATTCTAAAATGCATGCATTCAATCGACACAATTCATTCAAGTTCAATTCAGTATTTTTAATTAATTTATATACCTAATTAATAATACAAAATAATAATAAAAAAGGGGGTCAAGTGGATGTCGCTCTGCTGTACTATAGGTTACAAGTAGATCACTGTATTATGGATGGTATTAAATTTGAATTCAATGATATAATATCATTGTATACGAAAATCGATTCTGAGCGGAGACGGTATGTCAGTCTAGGATATTTTAAATTATATTGATATATTGTTATTATACGGTAGCTGGTAAGTTGAATTACCTAATATTATTCATATTATTTAATTAATAACCTAAAATTATCTAGTGATGCTAGAAAAATATTATAATATATTTTTAGATTTTTTGATTACAGTATGTACTATTTATTGGAATATTTATTTTAAATTTTCAATCCTTAGTTATAAAAACTGACCATTTTATAATTGTTTAATTACAATAATTGATAATTTTCGAGATTTTAATGAATTTTGTCAAAATTCGAACTTCACATGCTTATAAAAAAAAATGTGTGCCTATGTATTTTTAATATTTCAAAATTAGATGGTGTATAGAAAATGATTATATAAACATTCAGTGAAATTTTCATGCATCTACAGTTATTAGTTTTTGAATTGCAACAAAATTAGAAAATCGCTACATGAGAAATCGAATGAATATCTAATCTTGTAAAAATTTGAACTTAAAATGCTCATAAAATTTATTTTGACCTGCTTATAAACATTTATTTATTGATAAAATTAGACAAACTTATGAGGAATCTTGTATCACATTTTCAAACCTTAGATATAATAAGAAAACTTTTTATGAATTTCTAACTCAAAATAAATTGCACATTTTCGTCATTTTTACGTATTTTGTCAAAATTTGAACTTTGATTGCCTATAAAAAAAAATTGTGACTACGGATTTTTAATATTTTTCATCTGCCTTTGAAACTATATATTAGAAGCCTACTATTAAATTTTCAAGATTTTTTACCCAACAAATAAAATTTTATTGACATTTATAGAAAAAAAAACTAAAAAAATTAGATACTGAAAATGTCCGTTAACAGCTCAAAATAAGTCAGAATATTTTGAAAATACTATGGTGTGTAGAAAATGCTTATATAAACATTCGGTCAAAATTTCATGTATCTAGGGTAATTTATTTTAGAGTTATACCAAAAACCAAAATCGATTTTATCGAAAATTGGTTTTCCGTAAAAATTCCCGTTTTTTCCTTGATTTTTCATTTGTTTTTCACGGCGCTTTTGAAAATTACTGGGAAAATTTAACTTTTGACCCACCCAAAGTACCAACTAGTTTCACTTTCCTATCAGAAAAGGTATTATTGAAGAAAATCGAAGCATTTTTACTGTCCTAAAAGGCGATGATAGACACAAAAATTGAAAAAAAAATTAAAAAAAAAAACACATTTTATTGTAAAATCAATACATTCATCGCTCCGCTCAGAATCTAAAATATGCAAAAACTTTTATTAGCTACTAAATGAAGATTTATTTTACAATGCATGTTTTTTTTGTAGGTGTAAACGATTTCTAAGAAATAATCATTTGATTTTAAACTTTAATATATTTTCTGGTAGAAAACTTATTGTCTAGTCAGTACTACCTGTTGGGAGGTTACAATTAGAAATTCTTCGAACTTATCAAAATAATTAGAGGAAAAATTAACATAAACAGGAATTTTTTTGCAAACATAGGTTTTGGTAAAATCGGTTTTCTTCAAAAATAAGAAAATTTATAAATTATTTTATAGATAAAAATACACCAAATTTAAAAATGTATAGTTAAAAGTAGTTTTATGAAAATATGTGAATTTAAAATGTATTATAAATTATAATGAATATATAGTGATTAGCGAACATAATATTATATACTTGCATGTAGGTGTGCAATGTAGGTACCTATATTATATAGCCACTGCCCACTAGCTGATCTCGTGCACTTCGTTGTCCGTTAAAAATACTGACTCTATATGATTAAAAATTTGTGTTAAATTTTGTAAAAATGTCAACTCTTCAAAAAATTGTGATTGTTCAACTCCTTTTGGGTGCAACTCGGTTTTGTTATAATGTGATATGATGATATATAAATATGATATAACTCATTACATTATAATGCAACTCAGCCACCCTGGTAGACAATGTGTGATAAGTTCAATTTTATCCATGCTTGTACCAGATCTGCCCGATTTCCCGAATAACTAATGGCAACCACTTGTATATTAATAGTAATTTCTACTTATTATTTCTCTTATAACCAATAGCAGCCATTTACAAACAAACATTTCCATAGTAAATCTCAAAATCCCTGTTTGAGCCCTTCCGAGTGTTTTTAATTTAGCCTTTTTATTAGCCTATGTTACTTAGAAATAATACGTTATTCTAATGGTAAAATAATTTTTAAAATAGGTCCAGTAGTTTTTGAGTTTATTCATTACAAACATTCAAACCTTTCTTCTTTATAATTTAATGTTAGTATAGACATAGGAATAGGTATGTACTTCGTGAATGTATATATTATTATTTAATTTTTTATAATAAATATTATTAAATATAAAATAGTATATCATTATGTAACTATGTAAGCTAAATAAATATCAATGTTTCCTGAATTTTTTGAATCCCCTCAATAACAAATTTAACTAATGATCATTGATCAGTGATGCTAGTTGAAATATAATAATTTACAAAGTTCATATACCTATAATATTTAAATAAATTACCTATTTTCAACAAGTTTTATTACCTACGAGTATCTATGAATGATTGATATTCTTAGAATTTGTTGATTAATGAATTCCAATTAAACTTTTAATGTTTTTTATTTACCTTCTTTACACACAATGTTATCACATAATTATATTTTAGGTGTAATAACATTAAATTTAATCTCGTAATAACTAATATAATTATAATAGTACCTTGGTTGAATGGCATAATTTAAAAATTAAATACAATCAGTGCATCTTTAAAACATTTAAAAATAAATTAAACATATATAAGAAATTCTCTGATAATAATTTATTGTATAAGGTCTGAAGCAATATTTTATGTGTTTTATTATGCGCCGTTCAGATCAAAATCTCAGAAGCAGAGATTTTATTTGTGTGTGTCGTCACCTTTTGATAAAAAATACTTTATATTTCAACTTTGAGAGTGGTTTCCGGTATAGCTAATTGGGTATAGTTACCTAATACTTTAGACTTTAAATGGTTAAAATAAAAATTGAAAACTTACATTTTTACGCAAACGCAGTTTTTGACAACATTTTTAATCTTATATAACCTAACGTTAGAATATTTAATATAAGGTACCTCATAAGTCGTAAGTTATTCGTATATAAATCTAAAAAAACTTTTTATAAACATTTTATGTTAAAATGTTGATAAATTTGAATATTTAAACAAAATATAACAATTTTAGATATTTTGTTTTCATTTAAAATATAATATACTAGCTACTTCCACCACAACATGTATTATATTATTTACTATTTTACTATAAAATGCATAATGATATTTTCAAAATATTTTTAGACTTCTACAATAAACATAAAAATGCATATTTTAATAGCAATATTCACAAGAAGTATTTTTGAAAGCTCCATGTCATGTTCTGAAATGTCAAAAGTTATTTACAAACTAATCCTTATGGCTGTAGAATCATAACTTATTATATTACATGATTATGAACTTAGCAAGTTGCCCCGTCACATTTCGCTAATAATTTACATTTTTCAAAAAAAAAAAAAATGATTTTGTATTTTGACAAAAAAATTAAATACATAAAAGTACAATAAAAGTTACTTTGGTTTTCTCAGTCATTCTATTTTAAATTTAGAAGATTCTTCACTTTCACTTAACGATAGTTTGGAAATTATTGATAATTTATTAATTTCATTGTTTATTTTATCATATCTACTTTAATTGTTATTAAGACTATATTTTAATTTAAATTACTATTTGATTATAATAGAGTAGGTAATTAAATAACACAAAATTGATTAAAAAATTATTTATAAAACATTTATTCTCAATGAGTTTATTTTCTAATTAACTTTATATTTTTAATTTTTAGTTATATAAGTGTAAGGTTTATGGCAAATAATAATTACTTACTAAAAGAAATTAAATAACTATAAAAAATATTATCAATCAATATTTTGTGGTATATATATCATGTATACAAGGTAATTTACTATGCATGCTCTTTTCCCTTTCTTCTCCAATTAATATACAGTCATTCAAAATCTGATTTTTGTAATTTTAAATATATTTAAAGAACATATTTTCCAATTCTTGAGATTTTTTCGTACTAATTTAGAAGTGTCTTCTAGAGATACACTCTTTTGTTTATTAATTTTAAATGATAACCCTTTTTTTCTACTCTCAATTATTTAGCGGATAATTTTTCTGAAAATATTGACGTATTAAAACAAAAATTCGTACTTGTAGTTTATTGAGTTATTTAACTTTGTGTAGGTATTAGAAATAATAGGTCAACATGATAATGGGTTGGAAGATATGGGGGATTTGGAGATTTTAAATCACTATATAGTATCTATGAAATATAAATCAATGAAAATATGCAGCATTTCATAAATCTCGAATGAGAAACTCCATTTCGCTTTTATTCTAAAACGTTATCAAATTACATTTTAAAAATTGAAGTAAGGAAATTGCATCATAATCTACAAAATATACTGCTATATTTTTGGACATTCTGCTTTTCTTTGCAGGCTTTAAATAAGATTTAGTGTCCAAATTTTCTAAATAGACGACAACGATATAATAAAGTGTATAATATTAGAATAATAATATAGAAATATAATAGAAATATATAGAACCACAGCCACGTCTGCGTGTCGTGAAGAAATCGAAATAATAAATTACATACATATGTGATATATATTTATTTTCCAATCTTATAGATGCTGCAGTATACGCGTGCATATAATGTGTACGTATACCAGAGCCTCAATACTTATGTATCGCACGAAAACTGTAATTTTCTTTTATAATGTCCGTCTTAATTCGATGCACGATTACGAAATTAACGGGTGCGTCGTCGCTCACGGCAGGGGACTGGTTAAGGTTGTAGCGAAGAGGGAAGGGGGGGGGGGTGAAGTGAAAGAGAGAAGGAAAAGGACGGAGGCTATTATTGAACGAAATCATTGGCAGCCCGGCTAGGTAGTAGTAGCTGATTCGAAAAGGGTTAGCAACATTGTCTTAAATTATGGGTTACACCGCGCCGCCACTGCCGCCTAACCTATGTACCCGGCTCAATTATAATAATAACGTGACAGACGGATACACGTGATTCATGAAGAATATTATCAGATATATTATAAGGAAATGTTAAAATGGGGAAAAAATCGATGCATAATAAAAAAAGGTGTCCTACCTTATAAGTATTATAGGATTATATAAATTTGACTACAAAACGTACCTCACTTATTGACTTCATATATAATATATTACAGTATATACGATATATTATATAGTATATTATTAGTATATACCTTAAACGTCTCAACATTTATATTTATTGTTTCATTGATACACACGGTGTACTGCGTGTAGTTTATATTATTTAATAAAGTGTATAAAAGTAAGACAAAAAGGGTCCATGCAATTTTTACGGGGGAGGGGATAAATAATAAATAATAATTTATTTTTATTATAAAATATAATAAAATAGCTATAACTCATAAGTTACAATAGGTATAATTAATTTGTTTAATAATATTATGTATTATAATGCATTTATTACTTCATTAGTTCCCTATTGAATTATTATATTTTTGAGAAGTTAAAGCCAGCTATTGTATTATAAATTAAGAAACATTTTTTTTTAGGTTCCGTTTAAAACGTTCCATACTTTTCCACATGTCTATCCCGGTCACCTTAGGGGTGTAATTGTTTGATAATAATGTATTTAACAAAAAAATCTTAATTGAATCTTATATTTTGAAATTTATGGATAGAATTTGAGAAAATAAAGCGTAGCGTCCTACTTGATATTTTCTTTGCTGCACGCAAAAACATTGAATTATAACATATTATCTCATTATATTATGTTTTCAAAATAAATTATGATAAAAAAAATGTATCAACGAGGTTGCTATGGTCACATATTTATATTAATCAAAGATTGCGAGGGGCAACCTTGCAAAAAACATTGTATATTCAGATTTTGAGGGTCTATTTTTTTTTGGTTGGTATAGTAACTTAATTTTTTATTATTCATCACTTGTTAGGGAGTAGGGGCCACATAGGTACTGACATACTACAACGCAAGTATCGTAATAATTGAAATGAGCATCGGTTGTTAAGGACAATCTAGGTAGTTAAATGTTGACGTTATAATTTCATATTTATTATTGTTGAGTTACTATAACAACTGTAACGGTAAAAAAAGTTGTATCAAGCCAAAAATATAATATATGATATGATAAAAATGTAATTAATCTATACTATGTGTGTAGAAAATATAATACTAAGTACACTATACAGAAGTAAGAGTATAACACTAATATTCAATCGACTTATACTTTTTATTGTATATTATGAATTATGATGTTTCCTTAAAATCATTCGATGATATACCTGTTGTAGGTAACACGATTAAGTGTTAAGCTTAGGGTGACTAATGATCACAGGATAGTATAATGTACCCTTGTGCATACAAACATCGAAGGAGGCTCTTTAGTAATTTTTCTTGTTTTTATAGTACGTAAATAGTCCCATTTTAATCTCGTTATCTCTATGTTGTTTTGCAATGACATCGAATAATATGTAAAATTAATTTAAATAATCATATTTTAAATTCTGAGCAATACTTTAAAAGTTAAATCTTTTCGGATAATGAGTGTAGATTCATAAATGGATCATCTTGAATATTGTAATCAAATATAGATATTGGTTAAAAATATATAGGTACTAAAATATATTAAACTTAAAATACTAAAATATTGTCTGCTTAGAAGGCTCAGTTTGTAGAAATATTTTTGCTACATTGCTACAATGTAGTAATTGTTCCCAAAAAAATGTCTTCTATTTTGAGGTGTCTGTTAGAGGAGATTTAATTTTATCTACTTTATTTTTAAAACTATTGTTAGATGTTTTTCTCATTGTTTATCATATTATTTATATAATTAAAATGTCACTACCAATTCATGCGTGCATGACATGCATTTTTGATGTTAACTAATATTATATCCTTAATGTGTTCTGGGCCTGATTTTGAAATGCCAACATAAATAAAGGGACGTTGATGCAATTGAATCGATACAAGGTAATATGATGTGTTTTTTCGTGTTAGCATATGCCCTATTGTTACGAAGAAAAATGATCGTGCCGAGCAATATATATTACGATTTTATGATATCTCGAAACCAACATACCTCGCAGTGGGGCATTTTACTCAGTATGACAAAAAGCAATAACGACGTCCCAGGGTATCGCCGCCTCTGTATCGAAATCGAACGTATGACTATAATATAATATAATATAAATATATAATATAACTTCGTAGGACGTTTCTACCTAAATGCTTTTATAGGTTTTTATTCTACGAACCGTATTGAGTATTTTGTAAAAAAAAAATTCTTAACATATTTCAAAATAATGTTAATTATAATTTATAAACTAAAAATAGTAATAATTATGATTACCAACTACTGGAGAAGTCAAAATTTTGGTTATGTACTATTTGAATGATTAAGTACGAACACTGAGTAATAAGAACAATATTATATATTCTGACATTACAGCTCCTTATAGCAATATTTATTTAAAAAAATACCAATTAAGTAAAAAATGTTGTTCTAGTTTTACTGTTTGTTGGTAATTTTATGGGCTTCCATCATCAGTATATTTTATATTCACTAATATAAAGTATGGATCATTATATTATAAAAAAAAATAATAAATATATAGGAGATTTACATACTGCATAATATATAATTTCATTACTGCTATAACTATAATATCAGTATAGTGGAAAACTGTCGTCTTATAATTGGTTAGTGATATTTAAAAAAATGGTAAATTGGTAAGTGTCCATCAATGTATTAATAATGCCCCAATATATATTGATAGTTGTATATATTATGTTACATTTTTAGGAATATAATAATTATTAATTATTATACAAGACATCAGCTGACCCAGTGCATTTTTGCAAATTAAAAAAGCCAACACTATATTATGAACTTTGTTTAATTCGTTATTTAATTTCTAGTGTGATGAATAATGATGTTCGGAACTCAACAATTTTCATCGACCATGTATAACCTATACAATTTTTTCAACAGAATTCGTTCGTAATAGTTTATAAACCTTTCTTAGGTGCTTAAAAGTTAAAAGTTAAGCCTTCCACGAAATTTTCATGGCGATTGGGTGAATAGTGTAGGAATGCCGAATGCATAAATAACAAACAAACAGACAAACATAATACATTCGCTTAATCGCTTTTATATATTATATACATATATATATAAGTGCATCCATAATTATTAATAATATATGCTTCATCTTTAATAATATTTTTTGTTTCTTTGCGGTTAGGTGAAAATAAAATCTTGAGAATAAAATATCAATAATTTACATTAATTATTATTTGGTCTTTGCAGCAGCAATTTCACTCTCACGAACTATATAGCCTATAAAATGAAATATTTGGGTAAAATAATTGAACGTTAGGCTCAAAACTAAAACATTTTCAAACTTAATGTCCCTAATTGATGCTATTCAATAATCAATAATAATGAGACTAAATAATTATAATTTTAATATAGGTTTTATAAGTTTAAAAACTATTAATACATAATGTACTTATTACATTTTGTACAAATTCTTTATTTTATGAAATACCTACCTAGTTATCGATACGGATGAATCTGTTATTAAGATTTACTATACCATATTGCGGTTGTTGAATATTGTAGCTCTAATAATAAATACCTATAAATAGGTAATATTAACCAACTGCGAATGTATTTTTTGTTTTGACGAGAAAAAAAATACAAATAATATTGTAACGTTGATTGTCCGCCTCGAAGATTTATAGACTGCCGTATATAGCTCGGGGTCTATAACGCCCTTATGCACTGTGCCCGGATACACCTTTAGTGCTAATCGTCCACAATTGAAATTGCAACTCGCTTCCACAGTCCACACACACGCAGACATAGACACACACACACGCAGACATAGACACACACACACGCACGCAATCAGAAAAGTCATGTTTGTCGGCGCCCGACGCCGCCACGCATATACCCATGACCGTGCCTCCACAACACACACACACACACACAGGTGTACGGCTGGCTACATTATATTATTACAAACACCACCACCGGCTGCGTAGGACTTTTTTTTTTTTTTAACTTTGTGTGTGATGTTTTCATTATTGCCGGTAATTACAGAGCGGCGCAACAACAAAAGACGCCGCGCGCGCGTATGTATTATATAATATATTATAAGTAATATCCTTCTCGTACTTACGTATACACCTCATATATATTATACGCAGAGTAGATGCAGCACACACAGACACATCTGCAGAACTACACGTCGTGCCGACGATACCCGTTGGCCATCTCCCCCGCCACCTCCTCGCCGGCGCACCGCCAAAAGTTTTCAATAAAACGTTAGAAAAAAAAAAAAAAAACGTCATCGTTGTGTCGTCGTAGTGGTCGTCGTCATATCATAATAATAATATGTACTGTTGGTGGTATATCATACCTACATAAATACGCCATAATACGACTCTACATAGTAATTTATCTTAAAGCGCCGCAGCCGCCGCCGCCGCCGCGTAGGGGATTTCGGATGACTACAAAGAAATTATACTTTTTTCTACACGTGTATATAGGTATGCGTGGGGCCAGTCATATTATATACTTATTATTATTATTAGTTTTTTTTTAAAATGATAATCGTTCTCGCTATATACGATTTGCCACGTGTTACCGGTGACTGTCAAAGTGCCGCCACTGCCGCCGTCGCCACCGACAATTATTATTATCCGATTGTGACGCAGCGGCGGCGTCAGTTCTTTTGATGTGCCCGGTCACAGAGACTTGGTGGTTGATATATGTTATATATTATGCGCGCAGCTGATTTTTCTTTACACACGTTTTACATATTATAATCATTTTTTTCTCTTTTTTGCCGGTTTTCTTTGTCAATCACTATCTCTCACTCTATCCCTGAACCCCCTCAGTCTATCACTGTTTATACTAGACACACACAAATATATATATAAGTACAATTGCCGAGATATCTAATTGTAATTAGTACCTATATCTATGTAGGCATACAAAGCTGCTATGACCGCCGCGTAAAATAGTTGTCTAAAATCGATATTTATTATTTTGAATTATTAAAATTAAAAAAAAACTGTGTACCATGGCATATAAACGGAATATTTTAAATATTGCCAATAATTGTACATAGGTTTATTTATTCCTATAATTTTTGTAAAGGTTTGCGTTTTTGCATAATTATTATATATTTATATAGTATGTCTGTAATAAATTATAAATTACTGGACGAACTACTGTACTATATAGTGTCTATATAGTGGACTACCGGCAACCAACATTACGTCAAGTATAAAACATAAAATAAGTATATATATTGTATTTTTGTAAAACGTCAGTTTATCGCCAAATTATGATATATTATTATATTTCTATTTTGAAAATAATATGCTACAACCGGCAATAAACATATTTTAATACATGTTTGTAGCCTTGTAGGCACTTTACACATTGCAGTGTGACGTTTTGAATGATGCCAGTTCATGCACAATATAATATATATTATAAATCATAATAATTTATACATAGTATACGTATCTAATTATATTGGCTTATATCCACATTCTACAAATAATTGCTTGCATTTTTAAAATTAAGTCATTTTCGATTACCTATTAGGCATACCTACATATTTTACGAAAAATATTTTTCAAAAATAAATTGTGACAACGTTATGAACAACGTTACGTGTAAAAAAAACATTCAATTATTTTCTTGGCATAGGTTATTACTTATTAATATTGCATAGTAAAATTAATGTATAATCCTATTTCGTCGGTGAAAATATAAAATATAGCACTATATTATAGGTGTATTTCGATTTTAGTATATAGGTACCTCAGTTCACAGGCAAAACGGCGCCGGTGTACCTTGTTTTGCGAACTAATTTAACCAAGATGGTCAATCCTCCTGTGGTTATACAACTATACAAGTCTTAAATTATTTCTGTCACCAATGGAAACCCTATATATCAAAGGTTTTAAAATTGTGGCACGCAGAAGTCTACATTGTGGAAGGCAGTCAGGGGAATAGATAGCTTATACGGAAATAAATAAGTAAATATTTTTAGTTTTTCCTCTAATGTTTGTAATGGACCTAATATTATTTTATATTTTGTGTAAATATAGGTAATAGGTACCAAATATTTAGTTAAATGTACAATTGTACCTACATTATTATTGTTAAATATGTATTGACATTTTGAATACATTTTTATTTTTTTTGTATTAGTGGTACATGACCGATCACTTGAATGATAGGTCATAGGTACCTACGTGATAAAATAAGTTTGTGAATCTCTAGTCTCGACTATGTATCCATATATAAAAAAAGTCGTATACCAAAACTAATTTTATGCGTGATCTCCCTTATGGCAACATATAGGGGTTGAAAGACACTCCCCATGTTTCAAGAATTATGTGAGCACAATTTGGTTCAGTAGTTTTTAAATCGCTAAGCCCCATACAAAAGTATATTAATTTATAAATATAAACGTATATAATATAAATACATAAAAACATAAATAGGTAAGATGTATGTAGTATAGGTATCTAGTAGTGTATATTTGTAATAATAATAATAACGTAAAATATAAATAGTATACATACTATGTACGATTTATAATGTCTTTTAGGATATTATAATATATACAATAATAACAGGTTACATGTGTTTCTATTACAACTTTGATATGTACCGCTACATGTGAATACACGGTAAATACATATTCTGTGTTAATAACATAGTTGTATCAATACGTCATGTTAATTAACTGAATGGGCGAAATATAAACGTGGTATGGATTTTATTCATATTAAGTTATGATGAGATATAATTAAAAATGGCAAAAAAAGATGGTAATTACTTGGCAGTGATAAAGATGAAGAAAAGTTGTTCTAAAAAATTATCATTATAATTACACAAAATAACATTGATTTATAATTAAGTATTTAGAGCATTACTATAATATACTATAAAATACTTAGTATGCTTTCAAAACGATATATTTTGTAGTATGAAATAATAAAATATGTTATTATATTTATTTTTGCTAAATGATTAGGTACCTATATCATATATACGACTATACGAGTAAAATAAAAACATTAATAAACATAAACCAATAAATTATGTTTGTCCAAAATTAAATGTAGCAATGGATATACATGTATAGGTACTTACACAATTAACCAAATATATTTGTTAACTGTTTATAAATTATTTGTGTAGGTCAGTGGCAGTGCCAACTTTTAATTATTTTTTGTCATGATTCACGATGGACTCGCTGACTTACATTTCGTCGTACGAACATACCTATTCCTTAGGTTATATTTTTAACCATAACAATGATATTGCTTGATATTGAACATAACTATATAGTAGTATTATATAGTACCTATATACTATGTATACAAATACAATATAAGATAAATCATATTTTTATTTTTTGTTATACAATAACTATTTATGGTACACAGAACTGACAACAGTTGTAAAAATGTAAATGTGCGGTCACAGTTTTTGAGAATTTTCTACTGAAAAATGAATTTTTTTGTTCATTCCAATAGCCAATAGGTGTATTTCAGAAGCAGGTGGCAGGTGAGCATTGGCACTCGTCCTACCACCCCGCCTACCCACGGTGATGTAGCCGGCCATTATACAAATGCGGTTGTTTTGCTTTGATCGTGTTTCACACTTCTTGTACCTTGTATAGTCGTGTAACTTGTAAAGTGCCCTATGGCTATACGTAGTGCGTGTAGCCTGATCGCGGTATGATTGAGAATAAAGAAGAAGCGTGAAATGAGAAGTACAATTTTTAAAACCGGAATTTAAATGTTTATACTGTATATTATTCTTACCATTATTCAGTGTTCTTTTTGTCAGACTGCATAATATTACTTATGACAAAATTATGAATATTTATGAACACAATATTTAAATCACACGTTTTATTTTATTTTGTACACTAATTTTCAATAAATTATATAATGTACATTAATGTACCTTCTGGTTTTATTACTATTGACGATAGTGATAATGTGGATTAACTGTTTATCTATTGATGATATTGTGGCAATTAGACAATACTTTCAGACAGAAGATGGAAATTTGTAGAAGATATTTTAATTGTTTTTTTGTGGTTAACTATTAGTATTTATATTATTTTGATATGGGTAAGTTAACAGTTCAACAAGTACAGTGTATACTATTGTATGGAAGTATGAAACTAAATCTTATGAAAGTGATGATGTCTACGATACTATTACAACTATAGTCTATAAGTGTATATAAAGTTAAAATTGAATATTAACAATAATTATACCATTATATTAAATATAATTAATATATATTATGAACCATTCGTTTTATTTATACAAATGTAAAATAAATCATTTTAATATCAATTTTAAACTGGTGTGTTTTTTAAACCAATGAATACTTAATGGCTAACTTGTTTCATATAATATTTTATCATTTATTTATTTATTTATTTATTTATAATGTGTTCAATTTATAATCAATGAATATAAAAATAAAATACCTAGATACCTATAGATAGAATAATAATATTAGATAAGCTTATAGGTACAATTATTGTCAATCATTGAAAATAAAATAATATTATCATAATAATCGCTAATAATATTGTTATTATTATTATTTTTAAATTATTTCAATAATAGAACATAAATTGAATTAGTTAAAACCATAAATTATCATCCTTAGTGTTACGTTACGCGTAATTTTAATCGGAAAATAAAATAATAACTTCTTTAAAGTTACACTACTTATATATAATTTTTAATTTATCGATAGTATTTTAAACTTAATACGGAACATTCACTATGAAGAAAATTATAAATTCTCATAGGTATAATTGTAAAATCATTGCATTATTCCTTGTAACTTCGCTTATGAATCTAAAATATCCATATTATGAAACGCAATCAAAATTCAAGTGTTCAAAAAACAAAATTATGTATAGGTATTATAGATAAGTTGTTATGATATTTATTTAATTAAATTTAATCAAGGTTGAACTATGAATTTGTTAAATCGATTTTTTTTGTTACTGAACCTGAAATTCTTTTATCTTCGCCGCACGGTAAGTCAATAAAATATTTTGACAATAAAAAAAATGGGAAAAGATTCGTTGGCCAACGATATAGATACCTCAATAAATGTATATAATAATATTCGTTCTGGACGCGGCGACATATCTCGATAATGGTCTTAGGGAATTAAGTACATGCCGCCATAAAAATAATAATAATGAGTTTAAATGTGGCGGTAGTTTCAAGAGAAAATCAATTATATTGAAAAAATATTGGTTTTTTCAAAAACGACGATGTCTCGCATTTGTATCTTACGCATTATTACATTAACATCAAATAAAATAGAAATCCGCTATCACGGGGCTAATATAATAATATTGTATGGGTGTACCCACTGCGTTTCAATTGTGCAAGTCTGTGTAGTTTCTTATTTAATGCCTGCGTGCAGCGTACACCTCCCTTGTACTCGAGTTTTGAGACGTAGGAAGGTACGTAACTGTGCACGGCGGTTGACATAAAAAAAAAAAAATGACAGCGTGTAGTCATATCTTATGTGCTCGGCGCCGAAAAGGACTGGTCGGCAATGATTAATAAGACACATTTAACGCGGCTTTTTGGCGGCATGGCAACAAATAACAATATAATGGAAACAGGAACTATAAAAGGGTCTTAGCTCCTACTGCGGGTTCGGGTATAACAGCTATCTCGCCACGGCTTATCCTATTATAGCACGGCACCACAAACACATTATAGAACACTATATAATAATATGTAAGGCTCCGGAACAAACGACATCAACGTTCCGCGCTGTTTGACGCCTACGTGTATCGATATATTATATATTATGTAGTGTATACACACGTCACATGCCTACACACGAATATATATACACGCGATAGGCATTATATCTTGGCCCATAGGTATGTCGTATTGTGCGATACGTGTGTACGCCACCTCTATAGAATATCATATAGGTATGTATAGGAGGTGATGGGCAGAACTGTAGAAGTTTAAAGAATTTAATTTTCTATCAGAATTTAATAACCGGCTTTCGGCTTTCCTACAAAAGGTACCACACACACATGATAGACGGACGAACACACATATTGCTGTATACTGCATAATATAGATACAAATGTATATGCGTACATTTATACAATACGAGTATACACTGTACAGTATGTCAGTATTGAGTATACCATATATATTTTATGTACATCGGTGCAAAATAAACGTACCTTCATAACAATAATTACAGTATACCATAATATACTGCAGTATAGGTATACACACGCAAACGATGACGGACGAACGATATACCCATGGTGTAATATATTAATATGACATATACTATTGTAATTAATATTACATATACATTGTATATTTGTATATTACCTATATTATAATCGCAGGTTTAACGTTAAACGTAACATAGTTATATCTAATGGATCATCCTCGTGTGCGAACTGCGAGTGTTCGCCCAATACAAATTTATAATGTTTATAATTGATATTATAGAGTGGCGGACATGGGGGTGTGATTGGGAAATCCACCCCTTGAACCGTGTTTTTACGTAATCCTAATATTTTATAATTGTTTAAATGGTTACAATATTATATAATTAAGCTACAGACATTATGTCTGCTGGTAAATAATTTCACATAATACAAATCCCTCATGAATATAACTAATATATTATTAAACTGATCATGTATCATAAAAATATACTTTGAAAATCCCCTCCCCCTTAAACGACAAACTCCTACTTAGATCTCTGTTATCAGCATCCTTAATTCTTGCCGTTTCGTTTACTTGATTTAAAGCTCCCTTTAACCGACCTGGCGTGGTCTTCCTCAGGGCCGCGTTTAATTTAATTTAGAGATTAGCATTTATCTCATTAGACTGTTCTTATTTCGCCATATAGGCTTTTTGGATATTTAATCTGTTAAAGATACTCTCAATATCTGCATTTGTTCTCCTTCATATTGTCCAGCTGTTCCCGTATTATATATGGGGACCATATTGTTATTTTTTCAGAGGTTAGAGGTCAGAGGAACTTTATCTCATCCCCTTAAGTCATCGACCACGTTTCACAACCGTACCTATTGGCCATATCTACACATAAAATATACTTACATTTACATATATAGCTTCTTCTTAGTTTCTCTGCGGAGGGTCTTAGATCTACCTATATTATATTCTAAATGGAAATGTTTTGATTATTTTTATTTGTAGCTGATATCATTTTTATAAGGAGATTACCGATTAGCTTACAAGGAATAAAAAATCTATTAGCTCTGACAAAAAATTCTTTGAAATACCGAAAACTTACTAATAGTAGGAATTATTGTCTGGATGATATAATATTTATACGGTCACCGTATTCATCACCCGCCTTCTGTTACCTACATGGGTTCTTAGTATTGGACTGTCAAACCCTGGCTGGAAATTGTATATACAATTTTGTAATTGTTTTTCGATTGATAAAATATAAATGAATCGGACCGGCAAAGTCGGTTATCGTGTACGGTTGGATGACGTATGCCGCGTCTGGTCACCGCGTGTAGGCTTGGTCGAATCCGACCAATATATAAATATGTATGTTGTACATAAGAATAAAGTAGTGTGTTATACATTATATTGTATATATACACATATAGGTACTATATACACTTGCGATCGACGGGTGGTGGCGTCTGAGTGAAATCGGTGGCGGCGTCGGATGTATTCCAGTGGCGTCGGCGGAGGTATAACAGTGCAGGCGGAGTGGCGTCATCGTCAACTTAAAACGTTATGATATATTTAAAATATATATATATAAAACCTCTTATTATTTACGCACACGGTAAACGAAGTTTAAATACACTTGGTATATTATACATAGTACAATATATACATACGTTTATTAAAAAGCAGCAGTTCGCCGGCCGTATAATGACTTCGGTCGTTTCTATCGTACCGCAGCGTCGAAGTGGTTGCTTACATACGTATCGTCTACGGCCTACGCAATAGATTTCCAAACGTACTTATATTATATACACAAGAACGAAAACAATAACAATTACAATAAAATATGCCTAACCGGACGGCTATATAGAACTATACGTTTGCCCCAAAGAATATTATAATATTATAGTCAATGTGTACAAAAACAATCGGAGATCGGAATCGCCAAACGATTTTTAAGCTCCCCGTTATAATAATACATAGGTATCATACATAGGTACATAGGTATATGTAGGCGAAGGTAAACAGCGTATCGATGATGATTATCATCTTTGGTGCATTCAGCATCAACATCCTAATTGAATTGAATTTAGTATTTTTTTAATGAGAAGTACTATCCCCTACCTACATTTATACAGTATACATTATGTATATATAATAAGGGTATTTCAGGTATATTTATGTGCGCCTATAGGTACTATTGTTTCCCCGCGGTAGGTTCCCTGTGTGCACTGCGTATATGTTTCTAGATGGATTGGTTAGATAGTTATTTAAATAATTTAGACGAACGTTAAAAACGTTAACCAAGATCTCCTTAATGTCTTTTCGAATATTTTTGTCAGGTTGATTTGGGTTTACAATGACAAAAACATAAACAAATCTAGTTAACTGCATTTTTTTATCAAGCCCAACTAATGGCTTTTCATAATATAGCCCGTATAGGTACAATTTAAACCCTAATCAATTTACATTCTGAAATACGTAACCTATCTGACCTCTATTAACCTAATGTATTGTATAATACGCTCATTCTTGTATAATTTATATGATTACTTTCATAAAAAAAAGACAAGAGAAAAGTAACAGATGAATAATAAACTTAATTTTTATACGTTGAGCAACAACATTTTTTTGTATTATTTATACCTTCTTAAATGATAATGTTATTTGTATGATAAAATAGGGAATATTATTCGTTAATTCTTTTTGATTTTTAAATTCAATATATTCAACTACATAACGTCAATATACTGATTACTGTAGCAGTGTAGTGGTATAATTTTTAATTCATAAATGTTAGTAAGTTGAGGTAACTTAAACATTTTATCATTTTATGCTATTTTTAAATAGTAGGTATGTACTTATTATAGTTGTTCACGTTGATGGTCAAAATACTCACAAATTATAAAATTATTAATTATCACATAACTGTATACCTATATTATAGTAAGTAACTGTGAGTCGTGGGTGTGTTCAAATATCAAATATCTATACCTAGTAAAAAAAACAAACGGTTAAATCAATTATTTCCTATTGTCACTCAGTAATTATAGAAATTTAAAAGTATACGTATAAGAGTTTAAATTCTTATAAAAATTAACGCAATATTACTATACTATTCTCAATAGTAAATAATCGTGATATTGTATGGATAATAATAGCAAGGCTGGGCAAGTTAACTATTTTTTTTTAATTCGTTTAGTTAAGTTAACATTTAAATATGCAAGTTAAGCTTTAAGTTAAAAGTTACTTTTCTTTTTTCTTAGTTAAAAATCAGTATTATTTTTTTTTTATAAAATTAAAAATATACCTTTTTTAAAGCTAATAAATACCATAATAATCGAATAGATACCTTACTGTTTTAAATAATTGTATGTATTAAAATTAATTGCTGCAAGTAGTTATTTACTTTAATAACAATGACAAAATCCAGTAAAATAATAATTTTTATGTAACTTTTTACCTAATTTACATAAATTAAATAGTATAAATAATATCATAAAAGGTGGGGAGGCGCAAGCGATGCCAAACCCGGTCTAATCGTTTTCTGCCGATGGCAGCACCTGTACAGCGCCACTCGCGGCAGACAAGTCGATCAGCAGCTATCGCATCGATCCGCAGTGGCGCCCTGACCCCGTCGCCTGCAGGCGCAGGGCTAACATCTGGATGCTCACGCCCAACCAGCTTCGCGGCAGGCGTCTCCTACTCCGACGTTGGTGGTGGTACGTACCGCTGACTTGATCAACCAACGCGACGCCAGTGGCTGAAGTAGTAGCGCAATTTAAACTACTATCTACGTCATATTTTACGATATTGTATACCGTAGTCATATATTTATGTAGGTCATAAATAAACTTATTACTACATTAATTTAATTCGTCGATAAATGGAGTTAGGTTTATTTTTCGAGTACGACGTTCGACAATACTTTTAACTATTTTTTTAAAAGCGTACAGTCAGGTCGAGATCGCGTTATACAATGATAATAATATATCAATATATCATATACCTTATATTTTATAATGTGTATAATAATTAGCGAACTCGGGTGTAGACTATTTTAAAATATATAATATATGTTTTGGGGCTGCAGGATACAATATTGTTTTTCTAAACGATTTCGCTCAGCGCTTTGTTTATCGCCATATAAAACGCAAATCAAGAATTATTATTCTGAAAACCGATCTGTATGCTACTGTAGATATTTTTCCTTTGCCTTAAACCCAAAAACATATGTATAATGATTTCTCAATTTTTCTCGCAGAAGAAAAATATCTATAATACAATGTTTTTTTTATCTTGGGAGGGGGTTACTGAAACGGCCCCTAATGAATGATATTATATACTTCATACAGTCATATTGTGTTCTATGAATATTATCGTTTCGATGCACTGACGATATAGCTAGGTATCTACACAGCAATATCGTTATGTGCAATATTTTGGAAAAACCGTCGCAATTCCTCCCACCGTTCGCGCGTCGAGACTTTTCTATCTATAACGTCGTAATATCGTGCGTTGTACCTATACGCGAGTATTTTTCATTGGTTAATCGAAAACCATAACCGGATAAACGTTCGATCATGATACTACCCTGCACCGCCACGCTGCGGCCGGGCCATACATTCTAAACGAGGACGACATGACAGAAATATAAAAAGGTAAAAGGAGAAAAAAATAATAATAATAATAATAATAATAATAAGAAAAACTAAACCATCCATATACAGGTCCAGCGCGGTCGGCGCGGCGGTTGAAACAGAGGCGTTCCGGCCGCGGGGTTTCCTTCCTAATAGCCACCATAAATTGCGAGTTCGCATATAAGAGCGTCCAGTTCTCCCTGCAGCCCTGACCCGTCGCCGTCCATCCGCCGCATCCGCCACCTCACACATGCCGGGTGTTGTAGGTGTTCCGCCTAGAGAACCGCTTTTCCGATTAAATCTCGACCGTTTTTATGGCTTCCGCAGAGTATATCTATATAATGTATGTATCGGCTCC
>JANEHU010005082.1:0-121460 GCA_027563435.1 Nasonovia ribisnigri | reverse complement strand
GTAGCTTCATCGGTAATATCTAATTGCACACCAGCACCAAATTCATCAAAATTGAAATCTTCAATATCATTGAAGTCGTCTTCCCAATCACTGCTTATATCTTCGAAATCGATGGATAAGTTATCTATACTAGCATTATTTTGTTGCCCGTCACTATCCTCACTACTCGGTGAGTTAAATTCTTCATTTGAAGAAACGTCATTGTTCAAATTATAAGTAGGATCATCAGCTGAACCGATCGATTCTTCAAATGAGTCTATACAAATAAAAAAATGTTTTAAAAAAAGTAAATTTATTTTTCAAAGAATAACATAGAGTATTATTGACGTGCTGGTATACACAAACATTATAATAAATACCTGTATCAGATGAGTCATAAAAATCACTGTTTGATTCGTCCAAAATCTGACGAATATTTTCGTCATCATATTTTTTTCGTGTATCCATAGTGAGACCAAATAATTATAAAACAGAACGCAAGGACACACTATTACGAATAAATCTGAAGACATACTAATGTGTTTCTATACACGACGTATTGGTTGACAAGTAACAATAATATTGACAGATAAGATATTAATATTATGCATAATATAACTATACGAGTGTATTTGTAATGTCTACAAAAAATTAGATAAAAAAAACATAAATATGTAAAATGGTAAAATGAAAAATCTATTTTTAAACTTCATTTGATTAATTTGCCTGACCAGATTGTAAGTCGTAAATGGACATTACACTTGTCTTAGTACGATAAACCCATAACTAACATGACTGCTATAGTGGTTATGCCACTTTACGACTTGCAAATGTATAACTGTTATAGCAGTCATGTTCATATTACGACTTAAATTAGTATGACTGCTATAGCAGTGACTGTCCGTCAACGTGTTAAGAAGCATGCAAATACATCCAGACATAAACTCAACTTTAAATCTATGACAGGTTCGAAATCAATAATATCTACATTCCCGAAAATTGACGAAACAGCTATCCGAAAAAATAATGCAGTTAAAGTGGCTGAAATTAAACTATGTGGTTTTTTATCAGAACATAACATATCATTCCTAACTGTAGATCACCTCAGCCAACTTTTAAAAGAATGTTTTGTTGACTCAGAAATTGCTAAAAATATAAATTTAAAAAGAACAAAAGCAACTAATATTGTTAAAAATGTAATTGGAAAATGCAACAAAGAAGAATTAAGAACACTTTTAAACAACAATCCTTTTAGTATAATTATTGACGAGAGCACTGATGTTGGAACTATAAAAACAATGTGTATCTGTGTTCGGTTTTTTAATCCTACAACAAAAAAAATAGAAACAATGTTTTGGAGCTTAGTTGAAGTATTTAAAAACTCTGAGTCTGCCAATGAAGGTGCTACAGCACAAAAATTATACGCAGAAGTTATTAAATCTTTTAAAGACGAAAAAGTATGTCTTAAAAATGTTATTGGTTTTGCTTCTGATGGATGCAATACTATGATGGGCGCATGGAACTCAGTAGCCAGCAGATTTTTGGAAGACTTCCCAGGTGTAATGATTCAAAAGTGTATTTGTCATTCCTTAGCTTTGTGTGCCAGTGAAGCATGTAAAGTACTTCCACGCAGGTAAATAACCCTACATAAACATATTATATATTAACATTATATTTCAATGTTTTTTAAATATGTATAATACATTGTAATATTCATCAACATATCTATTGTTAAGATGTGAAGACTTAGCTCGTGATGTTTACAACTTTTTTAAGTCAAGTTGTAAGAGATATGCCCAATTGAAAGAGTTTCAAGATTTTTGTACTGTAGAGCCACATCACTTGCTTCGGCCATGTCAAACTCGTTGGCTATCTTTAGAAATGGTGGTTTGTCGTATTTTAGAACAATGGCAACCACTTAAAATGTATTTCACTCTGCATAGGTTTGTATTTGATTTTCCATCGGCACATACAACCTATAAACATAAGTACTAAACTATATTCTATTTTCATTGATACAGATTTGATGAGCGTGTAACAAGTGGAGAACACATATATAATTGCTTACACGACCCACTTCTACTACTTTTTTTTAAATTTTTAGAATGGGTTCTACCAAAGTTTGTCAATTTGAACAAACTCTTTCAAAGCGAGAAAAGTGTTATAGCTATATTATATTCTAAAATGGAAGAAACCTACACAGGTTAAAAAAATAATCTTATAATTTAATAAAAACCTTTAGAAACACGTTTATAATTAAAAATTAATTATTTACTTATTTGTTATTATTAGAGATATTGTTTTCATATATGAAGAAAGTTCATAATCCATTGGATGTGGATCCAGAGGATTCAACACTTTTTATTCAGTCTAATGACATGTATTTGGGGATAGGTGTTTTACAGATGACCAGCCAACCAGATATTAGTAGTAATCATGATATGTTATCTGTATTCCATGATAGATGTAGACAATTCTTAATTGAAGGCTGTAAACAAATTAAAAAAAGGTGAAATTAAAATATAAATTTTCTACTTACACTTACATACATCTAATTTGTGTTTTTATAAAAATTCTAGGTTTGATTTTAAGTGTGTGATTTTAAAAATTATAACTCACCTACAACCTATTAATGTATTAGGAAACAACAAACTGTCTTCATTAGTTACAATTTTTAATGAAGTACCTAGAATACTAATTGCATACAATAACTCAGAGATACAAACAGTTGATGATGAATGGAGGAGGTTACATGCTTTAGAAATCACTGATGATATAAAGCGAACCAAAAATACCGATGAGTTTTGGTATCATTTATATAATATGCAACGTGAAGGGGAATTTATTTTTAAAAATGTTGCACACTTTGTTTTAAAAGTATTAAGTTTGCCCCATTCATTAGTCGACTGCGAAAGAATATTTTCTAATGTTAACCTAACTAAAACTAAAGTTAGAAACAAACTTCAAGTACCAGCATTAAATGGCTTACTGTTGTCAAGTGAATTAATGAAAAGAACATCTTGTGTAAAATTTGAGCCAACAAAGTCCATGATAAGCTCTATGAATGTCACGATGTAAAATAAACCAACTGATGTGATTGAAGAAGAAAACCTAGTAACCGACGAAACTGAAACTATTTATTAGTGAACAGTGATAACTGATTATAGTGAAACTATAATAATTTAGCTATATTAATATTATTTAATTTTATATCACGTAATTTTTGTTTTTGAATTTTTTATCATGTCTATAATCAATTTATACTTTACAATTATTTGTATCATTAATCGTGACCTCAGAACAATAAAATTTAATAATGACCATGATTGACCAATGACATTTTTGTCATTGATAAGAATTCGGAACTGTGATAAGAAATTATTGCTGATAACTTTAATCAAAATGTCAAATTCTAGTATCAAATAAAAAATCAATAAGTACGGTAATATTGTTCATAGTACGGTAATTTTGTCATATTTTCCCCGCTAACTAGATAACAAACATTGGCAACACTGGGCGTCAGGCGTGGCATGCGCAGACTGGACTTATTTTCGTAGGCAGCCCGTGCGTTCTCTCGTTGAACAAAATTTAATAAAAATCAAAAAAAATTCAGAAGATACTACAGCGGTACAAAGAAGATGGATGTTTAAATTACAATGGTTTCATGTCCAAAAGTTTTAAGTGACCATGACTAACACATGAACTGTGTCGACCAATTTGACTAAAACAAAAAATCATGTTATTTTTTCACTTTATCGACACAGCTATTGTAAATTCACATGTAATATATAAGCATACAACAAATTCAAACGTTACGATGAAAGATTTTCGTGAAAGATGTTTCATAAAACATTGGTGGAAAAAAGAAATGCAAAAGAGATGCATATAAAAAAATAAGCGCTGTGGTTGCGCCGGGTACGGAACAATTTTAAGCCCGAGCACTGTTTATTCACGCGCTGTACTCACACACCGACCGACCTGTGTAAAGATGTGTATGTGTGTATAGAAACTCAGAGGAAGTGGACGGGGTCGCCGAACAAGACCAGAGAGTGCTAGTGTGAGTGTGTATATGTGAGGGTGTGTAAGCTTAAAATGATTGGACAAGAGGTAACTATAAGATGATAACACGGTCGCTGGTAAAAATGAGTTGCTGTATTGTACACAAAATAAATAATTATTTACGGATACAAATAATATATAAATCAAGGCAACATCAAGGTATAAAAATATAGGTAATAATATTATGGCCCTTCTAGCCAACAAAATATAATATTAATAATATATGTCAGCTATTAGAGCTGAGGCTCATATATAAATAACAAGTGTAATATAATATGTATAACCTTATGTGCGGTCCTTATGACCAAACAAATATAAGTATAAAAAAAATGTATGGCCCTTGTGGTACGACAGAATAAAATAATATACGGTCCCTTTGGCGTAGCCAAATAATTGTAGGTAACAAAAATATAATAATAATAATACAAAAAAAACTCACAGATATGACGGTGCTCGGCTGGCCAGCTGCTACCTATCCTATATTGATAATAATAACAAGCGATACACACTACGAATATCAAAATAATAATAAGAAAATAATATACACTGGCGATTCTAGCCTTACAATAAATAATAATAAAAAAGGTATGGCGATTTGCGCCGCATATTATAATAAAAACGTGGCGATTCGCGCCCGCACAAAATATAACATAATTATTTAGCGATTCGCGCTTTGACGAAAATAATAATTTTGACAAATCGTGCCTTACAATATAATAACATTTTACTATATATCCTCGCCATTTGCTCACGACGACGGACGGAGGAAGAAAAAACAATGTTACACTGGCCGTGTTAATTATATTCGTGCAGCCGATCCGGTGGCGTACGACAACCAGCTTTAATCTACATAATATTATATAATAATTCACCAAGACAAAATAATTTATACAAAAATAACGTAGATTATATGTGACGGAGTGTGTGTGTGTGGTTGGTGGCGATGTCTACAGCGCTATTGCCGTATACGCTCGGATAGCATGACGTCATATTCGTTATCAACGCTTATCAGTTTTTGTAACTAGATCCAAACAATATTATGTTATGTTAAAATTGTTAAGGGTACATTTAATAATTAATATGTATGTACTACTGTAGTATGTAAGTACTAAGTCGTTACTCTTTAAACGTTAGTCTGTTATTTAGCACAACAATTTATTTACGGTTTATATTTTATAATAAGCTTGGATATTTTAGTGTTTAGTATAGTATTTCTTAAACGTTATGGCTGGAAATCATATTTTATCAATTTCATCGATTTCTGAGTATTTTAAAGATAATATTAAACAATTAAAAAGGGGAGAAATAGCGTATAAAGATGGTCATGTCTTAAAAATTCAAGCAGATCTTGAATCAAATATAATTGTTGGAGAAATCAAGCCTAGTATGCGGAATGATAAGTACAAGGTAAAATTATTGTTGAATGACTGTTGTATTGTTGACGCTGAGTGTACATGTCCTCGTGGAAAAGTAGTTTGCCACCATATAGCTGCGTTAGCACTATACACGCACTATAATCTTAGTTCCACAGATCAAAGTTGTTCTTGGAATGTTAGGAATAGTATACCATGTAATGAAGTAAAAACTATTAGTGAAATGTATGGTTTTGAAAGTCCTGCTACTGATGTCGCAGATGAAGATTTTGCTAATTTTAAAAAAACTTTAGATAATTTAACTGTGCCTGTAGGCAGGGCCGGCGTTAGATAATATTTGTGAGGGGTCGTGGTTAACAAAAGTGACGACTGAAATTCATGCTAGGTATAATACTCTAAAAAAATTTTCTTGCTACACTCAAATTGTCAAGTTTTTGTTTCTAAAATTCTAGACTATGTTGAAGCACAAACTCAGCGCAGAAATTTTGATTTTTTTTTATAGTGCTATTTAGTGTATAACTTTGAGCTCATTAATTAGTGTACAAGCACTAAACATAAAATCTTAATAAATGCATATTTTTATTTATATTTTTCAATATTCAATATTATATATTGTAATATTGTTCCAGAGTAGGAATTCATCGAACCGTTAATGTGATTGATTTATATAAAAAACAATAAAACTATAGTATAATAATATTTTTGTGTCATATATGATAAACAAAATCCTAGAGATATTTTTCAATTTTATTATTTAAATCACTATTTACCAACAGTATTGCCTTTTTACTACTATGAGTTTTTGATCCAAGCCGATTTTTTAGTATCTCTATTTTGATTTAAAATGGGCATCATAAAACAATAACTATTTTTTATAACAAATAAGTATTATAATATATTACATTTTACAAATCATTATATTAAAACATTGTCAGAATAAATGAATTCCAAAAAAATAAAAATCATAATAAATTAATAAATATATTACAGAGAAATTCTTCTTTCTTTTAACGATGCCCATATTTTTATCATATTTGACATTTCAATATTATCCAAAATGTCTTTCTCAGAATCAAGTATAATTAAATCATTTAATCGGGAATTGTTCATAGTTGTCCTCAAATGGTTTTTGATTAATTTTAGCTTGCTGAAACATCTTTCATTTGAAGCTGTGGTAACTGGTGATGTTAATGCCAAACGACAAAGTTCATTAGCCATTGGAATTATAGTCCTCAATTTGTTGGCTACATCCATAACGTTAGCCAATGATTTAACATTTTCAGTTTGTAGCCTTAATATATTTATCTCACATAATGCGCTATTGAAATCTGTTACGTTAGACATGTCACAGTTTTTTGGAAATAAGGAAAATGCTTTTTCTACATCTTTTACGGTTATATTTGAACTTATAGGTACAGATAATACTTTAAAAAGTGGTTGAATACAAACCAGACAAGATTTCAAATTTTCTGATGACAAACTGATTAATGTGTCCAGAACTTGAAGAAATTCTTTTCTGTAAAAGTCTTCATAAGTTAAGTTTACATGTGATTGTGGATTTGAATCAATTTTTTTTGGTTTTAATCTTTTTCTATGATGTTGATTGAAATGCCCATCAAAATCAATATCTAGTTTTAGACAAAATGATTTGGCACTGGCTATAAGTTCATTTATCAGTGTACTATTGTTTCTAGTTTCTGTAAGTGATTTAATCGAACTATCAATTAATATCAGTGCGTCTACTATATTAAGATCTTTGGTCTCCAATGTTTCAGTCAATATTTTCATTTGGTACATTATATGGTTCATAAAGTACATACAAATGATAAAATCAATTGATAAACATTTCTTCTCAAGTCCTAATGCTTGTACTCTAGTTTTTTTATCAATACTTGATTTTGTAGATATTTCATGTAAGACTGAAACAATTTCTTCAAAAGACAGCCAAACCGCCCGTAAAGATTCTGCCCTTGCAGTCCATCTAGTCTTAGACAAATTACGAAGCTTCAAAGATCCTTTAATTTTTGATAGAGCTTTATCTAATGTATAACTTCGTTTAGTACTTGAGGAGAAAAATACATACAAACTTTCTAAGGTCAAAAATAAGTCACAAATTATAATACTTGCTTCACAACTATGTTCTACAAATGTATTTAATCTATGGGCCTGACAAGGGATGTAAGGTATGTGATAACCAACTAGTTCAGATAACATGGCTTGAGCTCCTTGAAATTTTCCGGACATACTGCTTGCATAGTCATATGACTGAAATGCAATACGTTCTAAATCAAGACAGTTTTTAGTCAACACATCACAGATATTTTGAGCTGTACCTTTTCCAGTTTTATCAGTTACTTCCATTAATTCAAGTAATCGCTCTAATACTTTTCCTGATGAATCTACATAACGGACACAAACCGACATCTGGTCACGATTAGACAAATCTGGGGTAGTATCTGCCATAACTGAATACATATTTGCTGCATTTACTTCATTAATTATTTGTTTTTTTGTTTCCAAAGCAAGTAATGTGATGAACTCATTTTGAGAGTCATGACTCATATAATTAATATGATAAGGTCGAAATTTGGCTTCTTCTATCCAAGTCTTCATAACTGGACAGTGACGTGATAAAAGTAAAACAATTTGATTAAAGTTCCCATTTTTCTCATCTCTGTCTCCTCTGAAAGGTAATCCTTGACGTGCTAAAGTACGAGATACATCAAACAAAATTTTAATTACATCTTTATGAAATTCTTTCTGCTGAATAAAGTTTATGGCTTTTTTTCTATGTTCCTTATTAAGAAGTCCATCAATATGATTAGAATGTAAAATAAAATTGCTGTAATCGTTCAATGCGGATTGGTGAGATTTTGATGTAAAATGTAATTCCAATTTTCCTTTTCTGTTTTTACCTTTAGATTTCATCTTGTGCCATGTCCTAACTCCTTCTTTTATCCATGATGTTTCACCACATGCACGATTCGGACCAGTAGGAAATAATCCACATATGAAACAGTAAATTGAATCATTATGTACACTGTACTCTAAATATGGATATTCTGTGAACCAATTTGAATTGAACTGTCGTTGTCTTCCTTGAGGAATATTGACGTTTATAGGATATCTTGGTAATTTTGGTTGAAATGGCCCTAAGCTTAATAAATAATTTCGTTGAGAGGACGACTGAACTTTTTCTCTTTTTCCAGGGTCATGGTCCAAGAGTTTATCAATTATATTATTAGTTTCATTATTGTGATCTAAAGATAATTCTGATGTCAGAACAGATGTAGCCATATTTACAAATTCATTAGACTTTTCCTTGATGGAAGAAATCATACTGATGCTTTCAGTTAAAAAAGATATAGGATTAGGAATAGGAACATTAGTAACTTTTGTGAGGAGATTATTGCATTCACTTAACATACAAAGTAAAGCAGAAAATTGTCCAACACAATCTAACCATGTATGGCCAGTAGGAGGTACTAGTGACATATCTTGTTCACCAACTTCGATGATGCATTGATTGTTTTCTACTTTTTCACGAATGTTTTCAACTTTACACTCTGCATTTTCAAACTACAAAAATAAATAATGCCTAATTAAGTTTTTAATAGACCTGGACACATTTGTTGGCAAGGCTGGGCACTAGACTAATTAGTAAATTATATAATATTTGATATTTTGATATTATAATATGTGTGGATAATTAATTAAATTTTAATAATTAATTTGGTAATTATAATTTAGTATAGTTGTGGACCGTTAGGTAAACTAATAAATAAAAATTATTATTTTGTTGAATTTCTTCATTGATTTTTAATACACACATTAATTTAAATTTTAAACTTAACAAGATTTAAAGATATGAATTGTATTTTGTCATGGAATTATTTTACAATATTTTAATTATTAAGCAGTTTAGGTACGAAAATATTTAATATTTAACATAGTTATACTTTTTTCAAAATTTAAATCTTAAAAATATCTATAATAATATTCTATAATACAAAGTTTAAACAGTTTTAAAACAATACTATTTAATATTTATCTATACAATTATTTACCTTTAAGTCAGGAGCATTTCCAGACATAATATCTAAGTCATTGTTCTGCTGTACATCATCTGTTGAAACCATTAATGGCACTGGTGAAATAGACTGATCAGGATGCTATAATATAAAGAATTAGCAGTTTTATGATAATACTATTTAATATTTATCTATACAATTATTTACCTTTAAGTCAGGAGCATTTCCAGACATAATATCTAAGTTATTGTTCTGCTGTACATCATCTGTTGAAACCATTAATGGCACTGGTGAATTAGACTGATCAGGATGCTATAATATAAAGCATAATCAATTTCAAAATAATACAATTTACCTATAAAATAGTTTACCTCATTATAAATTACAGGACTTGAATGCCTAGTTACTTATTATTATACTAGTATATCTAGTCTAGTATTTGGTTTAGCTAAATTTGAATAGATCAGAGCTTTTTTTCTATAAATGATAAATGGTATAAACTATTTTATTTAAAATTAATGTCTATGGTCTACAGAGTTTAAATTAATATTAAAGGTATTTAATTATTTATCTATTACAATTTATAGTAGCATTTCTGATTATGTTTTTTAAATTTTGAAATACTTAATTAATGTAATTACGTACCTGATTTTTTCGTTGAAAGTTAAGTTGGGCCGCACTAAAAGGGTTATTGGCTTTTCCAAGACTAATGTCTTTTACTTTGACATTATTACCCCCATGCATTTTGATTTCGTGTTTACGTCGATAATCATGGTCAAACGAACTTCCACATGATAAACATTCGACCTTAGTGCGTTTGCGTTTTCTTTTATTATTGTCGCACATATTTAAAAACGTAGTACTAATATTTTAAAATTTAAACGTTAAAATGATTATGACAACTGACAAGTGACGGGAGCACTTTCTAACGAGACATCGTATGAAGAAAGCACTGTACGACGTACGTCTGCACTATACTGTACGTAAGATATTAAACAAATACGATTATTGTTTCATGATAATAAGTTATTATTAATAACTATTACATGTTCAGCAAGCTGTTCATCAAAAATATTATTATGTTTATTTTTATCGTCAGTAGGCGATAACGGTGAGTGGTAACCACGTCATGCTTTAACCCGTATAAATGTATATTAATAATACAATAAATGTGATAATGTGAAATGTCGATATTAATCTTAGCTGCGGGAAAAATCATCACCATTAAGCTTAAAATAGAACATATTTTTCCACTGTGGTTTATTTTATTTTATTAATTTTTTTTTCATATTTTTTTTTTTGTATTTTTATATTTTATACATATTTTTGTTTTATTTGACAATGTGTAAATGTGCCGACTGAAATATTAGGTTAAATGAGTGAGGGGTCGTGACGACCCCTTAAACCCCCCCTCGCTCCGGCCCTGCCTACAGAAACATAATTATCTAAAATAATATGTACTTATATTTGTTTAAAAATTTTCATAATTCGTGCGTTTTCGTGATAATTGTAATCATCCTTTTCAACTTTCATAATTAATAATATGGCAATTTTCCAGTTTGTTAATTCTGTACGTGAAAAGCTAATTATTTCAATACTATTTCAATTTATTTTGTAAAGGTACTAACTACTAGGGCCTAGGGGTATTGTTGCCTGTTGGAGTTTTGTTCACGATCAAAATAAAAAAAAGTAATTACAGTTTGTTTAAGAAATAAGAAGTGTGTATTTGGTAATTGATGCCTATTGCAAAAACAAACAAGGAATTACAACATCAAAAAAACAAAAGAGATAATATGCACTTTAGGTATTTCCTACTGCCCGTTAAAGAACATTAGACCTGGCCGACTGGGTGCATGGTCACAATATCCTATTATAATAATACCTTTTAATAAATTGCATGGGTGCCGAAATCATTATATGACACGAACCTTATCTATAGTTTTAATAATATAAGCAATAAGTACACGTTCACACATGAGTAGATGCAAATCGCGGCGCGAACTGGTCGATAATAATATGTCCGAGTGCTCCAAGTCCATACTATATAGTATGGTCCGGACTATACAGTTGGAAAGATGAAGAAAGCATACACTATTCGGCCTATCCTATATTTTGAGAATAAATTACGCATTGTACGATTTTACTGCAGGTGTTCCTAACAGCTGGGCGGGACCGCTATACAACACGCAAGGTGTCTATAATGATTATGATAATGAATTGATGACGATTACCATTAATATTACTATAGGAAATTCGGAACGTCTTGGTGCAGACTATTTATTTAATACTGTTATTGCGTTTTACACTTTTACTAATCACTCAAAATATTGTAAACCCAAGCGTTTGAAATCTTATGACCTCAGAATTTCAGAGTTCGAGAGCCGAGACTCTTATAATAGTCATGCAACAATGAATCAGTACTTATATGCATCACGATATATATATTTTTTGATCAATGTTCATAATATATTCGTATTTCGTATGATTTAGACGAAAGTACAATAAGCCATAATTACAAGCTTATAAGTTTATAACTTATATTTATTTCTACGCTTATCATCACAAAATAATTGTAGGTATTAAATATTATTAGGTAGGTGCATCCATTTCCTTATATTATTATTGTTTCATTTTTTATTTTTTCCTTTTTAATAATTTAAACTTTGGTAATGCAAACAGTAGTTTACAATGTCAACAATATCTAAAAAATATCTAATGTCAATATTGTCAAACAACGTTTACAGTGAAATTTGTTATCAGCGTACTGCGTACTATAGAACATAATAATATGAATCATGAATGTAGTCGAATGCAAAAGACCACGGAGTTTTGAATATTTCATAAAAAAATAATATGTTAGTATTTTAATTTAAATATTTGTTGAGGCCCCTCACAGCAGTAAAAAAGTCAAAACATGCTTTTGTATTTTCAATAGTAACACTGTACCCACAGTGTACAAAATAGGCTATTGGTCTTATAGAAACATGATTTTGGTACTAAATTAAACATGAAAAGTTGTACTAAAAAATGTTGAAATAGATTTTTGAAATTTATTTTCTAACGGATCATAATCAGCGTTATTTATATATCATAAACATAGGCATAATCAACTAATTTATGTTCGGAGATTTTTCATTAAAAATTATTAAGAGGACGCTCACACCCATACGGGCATTTGTTGTCTCCGTCTTACAAACATACGGCATGGCATTTTTTTTGTTCACAATAGGTAATACATTTCACTCTGTAATTTCTAAAGTAAGAATATTATCTAGGGAATCTCGGAGAATTGTAGGTATTGATAATTTTATTTTTGAGTAAGTCATGCTTATGATCATTGTAAAATATACAAGAAATGTAGGTACAGTTTAATGGTCATAACTTGGTTTTTAAAAAAATATCAATAAAAGCCTCAGAGACGCTCTAGATAATTATCGTACCTTTAAATTGTATAAGTGGTAAATTCACTCTAAATTTAGAAATAACAGAGTAAAATGTTTTATTGGGAACATAAAATTTTCCATGATGTACGTTTGTAAGACGGAGACAAGAAATGTCCGTGTAGTGTCCTCTTAAGTTAATTTTGGTACCAAAATCATGTTCGTATGGCCACCTATGTACTATTGGCATAGCCGGAAATCAGGGTTTACTTAGGGCTTATATTATTAATGTTAAAATGTTAGTCCTCTTGAAATTGTAATAGATTTTCGCCTATAGGAAGTACAAAAGCATGGTTTCTGGTAAAAAATTACGAATTAGCCGTAGTTTTGTGCTGCTCTTGTTCAGTTCAACAGCGTTCTAAAACCGTACCTATTTAAAAGAAATAAATGGGTACAAAAACAATTGTTTTTACTTAGTACTTATTTGTTAGTATAATATTACAATGTATAATATATAGATACAAAATATACAATATTGAATATAATATAATATAGTGTACCATGTATGATATATATTATATTGTTAAATTAATAAAAGCTTAATCCTATAATATGATGGTATTATATTATGGTAATTTATGTCCGCCAATGACATTCACGATGTATAAATACTTAGACGACTGTAGGTACTTTTGATATTATACTATACAAACAGCCAAACAGGGTTGGGCAAGTTTATCAATACATTTTAACCAGTTACACATTACTTTAAATTTTAAAAAAGTGTATCTAAGTACAAGTTGCATATTACTTTAAAACATGTTTTTAAATACAAGAAAGTTATATAAAATATATTAGTTATAATTATTTTTATTATATTTTAAAGTACTAATCTATTTAAAAACATACAATTTAGATCAAACACATAACACATATTCGGAGTTACCCGATTGTGGCCCAAATTCAAGTAGTCGTATTTTATCTAAAATATAAGTATCCCGATTGCGTCCAAACACTCATTGGTTCTCAAATTAGCTTATAATTAATAAAATAAAGTATTTAAAAAATATTTTAAATACTGTATTGGATGTATTTGTATTTAAAATTCAAATGCTTTTATGTAAACACTTTAAAAATTCAAAACAATTATTCATTGTTATAATATTTGTTCACTCATAAATATTGAGAGCCCTATTGGTCTCGTTTATGATTATTTAAAATAATATACCAAATTCTCTATAGGAACCCAATACCCTTGTTAATCAATTAAAATCAGTTTTGAAAATTGAATATACCTCTTGAATTATTAATTTCTTACCTAGTAATTAATTAAATTAATTTATGATTTTATTAACAACTGTTTAATTAGGTATCTACCAAATAATAAAGTATTTTAAAAATATTATAAAACAAGTTTTATTTATTTATTTTCATTTTTCAGTGTAAATACGAATAGTTGTTACAAATCATTGTTTACAATAAAAAAAAAGATATGAAATAAAATTAATATGTCAATAAATAGTCAAATAATTGTAGTGTTCATTATAGTGTTAGAGGTAGATTTTTAGAACTCATAATTTTAACAAAATCAAAATTAGATATTTCCGAATTTTTTAATTTTGGAATTTGGGTTTGTATAAATTTGTTTTTATGAATTTGTTAAGTTTTTCCCAAAGAGTGAAAACTATTGATTGCATTTTTATTTAAGCATCTGTTTAGTATGGTTTTAAAATTTCCAAAAATTGAAATATACTTGGATGTGAAGTATAAAATAGTGAACTGAATTTTGAATAGAAACTATTTCACATGCATTCATTGTCAAATATATACTTTTTAACTTTGCAATATCTGTTCAGTATTGTCTTTATGATTGTGATCATTATCATAAAATTTACTTTGGCTTATTCAATTTTTTTTATTGTATCGTTTAACAAAACTTTTATAACTTTTATTTGTGCAATACCATTTTTATATTTTATTTCCTAATAACTTATGAAATCGAAATTTATAATTAAATATTAGGTAACCATATTTTTTTTTATCTTTTTCGATTAATTTTCCATCACTTTATAAAACAAAGAACCAAACAACACTAACTTAATAAGCAATATTTAACGGCACAATATACACTGGTTCCACTATCAATCTTTCAATCTTACAGTTTATCTGCTTTTTTTTATCTTTAATGGACTGAAAATTATCACGCCGAATATTGGTTATCATGGGAATTGGGAATACGATAGTTTTATTTATGGCAAAATACATATTGGACGCAATCAGGATATTTATTTAGTTTTTATAATGACTAAAAACAGTATTAATTCCTACCTTATATGTACGGGCTGCAATCGGTATAGTTGAAAAGGCAAAAAGGTTACTTTCGGCCGCAATCAGGCGTCACCCTACATATTATTTATAAAAAAGATACCTTACTTATGTATTTTGAAATAAATATATAAAAACTGATTATATAAAAAAATTGGGTAGTTTAACAGCATGTAAAATTGTTGAAGAAAATCATATAATTTAATAATACTATTACTATATTTTCTAATGATAGTTTTCTCTAAAGACTGAGTTTTTATAAAATATTACCAGATATGTGATAAAGGATAATTATGTATAATATAATAATATACATTACGTTTTACGGTATATCGATACTCGACACATGCAGACTTATAAGTTATAACAATATTATGTAAGATTGTACTATTTAATAATTAGTAATATTTAAATATTATAATATACCTATGTGATTACTGTACATATGTATTATGGTTTTGTCAAAAACTAATGCAAGTTTAACCTTCTACTTATTAAAAAAAAAATAACTCATAGTACCTAATATAAAATACTTTTATAAATCGTTTTTCACATACAATGAATTATCATTGAATCCAATTACGTATAAATAGTGACCTACTCAATGACGAGTACACTCGAAACCTACTATATACGTATATACAACAGAGCGAGTTAACCCGGTTTTTAAAAATATAAAATTGTAATACTTTTACAAATTTACAATACCATTGGAACATTGTTTTTACACTGTAGTAAAAAACAGTACCTACTATAACCTATATCATAGTGTCAAGTGTTTAGAATCCTCTGTAAGCAGTAATTATAAAGGCCAATTTATTAGTCACTAATAAGTTAGGTACCAGCTAAACCTATAAAAATAATACAATTTATGTTGCGACACGGAAGACCAAACACTCAAAGCGGGAGGGCTATAGCTCAACCTATGGTTTTTTGTCAAACGCATAATCATAAATTGTATAAGTACTATTTTAGGTACATTAGAGGTAGGTATATAGTGCCTATTAACAATATTCGACGAGCCGTAAAGCCAAATTTCCACTTCCCGGTTTCTCGTTTTGTTACTTTTTTCCGTATATGTAGTAATAAAATATTTGTAACACATTGCCTATTTACCTATAAGTTGAACTATATTTAAATCACAAAACGGTTTATAGAGGAAACTTAGCATCAGGGGCTGCTACACCAACATTTGGTTTCTCGCTCTTTGTGTTACCTATAGCAACAAAATTATTCCGTATATTTTCATGACTATGATTCTCTAGTTCAGTTTAAAGCAAAGGGACCTATTATAGGTTCTACAAAAGAAAAATATTTCTTGTGCACTGGTCTGGTTTTTAAGAAGTTATTAATGATTGGAAATAAGATAAATATGTAAATTAGATGAAAATACGCGTATTATCTTGATAAACAATTAAAAAATTAAAACTATCTGGCCGATGCATATAGGAAATAACCTTTATAAAACATATAATTGGTCCTTTGCCCCAAACTGAACCAGAGAGTCGTAAATCGTAATCCGGATAGAGGTACGGAATATACATAAATTTGTTGCTATATTATTGGCTATTGCTATTATATGCGAGGCAGGCGCAGTCAGACAGATATTTACTGAAATTTAAAGTAGGTACAATTCTCGTAAGTTTTAATAATTTATAATTTATAATAATTAAATAAATAATATTATTTTTGATTTTAATGGTTATGCTGGTATAGTAATACAATTTATAGAAGAATAACAATAACAATTTTGGTAAACAGTGAAATGTGAAAATAATATAATTTCTTGTTTGACTGTCGTTTGGTCAAGTTTATATTAGTAATTACATTGACATCCATAAAAAGATAAACTAGTTATTTTTTTTTCATTTAATATAATGACTAATGAGCATTGAGTAATAACTATATGTTTGCCAATCCTTTCACACTTTGACTTTGATTAAAATAATATTATTGTATTATTTATTAATAATAGTATTACATATTAAGCACTTTAAGCAATTGAGACACTCTGAATAATTTGTTATGCTTTTAATTATTATCATACAAAAACTCCGTTTACAAAATACAAATTATATCTGCAAACATTATACAAATTAAATAAATTAAATATATATATTATATAAATTAGTAATTACCATGACAATAAATTATAAATTATGATAATAATGAAGTATAAAAATTGTGAAATTGCTCATACTTTAATTAGTTTTTATCTTCATGATTTTCTGATTTATAAATTTGATATTTGTATACTATAATATAAGACAAATATTTAACGTGTAACATTTATTTCATATAATATCGATTTTTGTTTAATTAATTAATTTATACGATTAGACATACAGCAAAGTGCAAACACGACTATATTATAGTGTACCTAGTTGTGTAGAACTGAACAAGTGACAATATTGACAAGTGTAAATCTATTAAGAGGACGTTACACTCGCAAGTTAGTCTCCGTCTCACTAATGCATAACATGAAAAATTAAACTTTTAGAAAGTAGTAAGACGAAGACAACACATGCGAGTATAACGTGGTCTTAAGACTTAAGAGCATGTCAATTGTCAGCGCCCTTTTTATTTTTTCTCTCTTGCCCACGCACAATATAGATATAACGCATTCACACAAAATCATTGTTTTGACTATTGAGTAGGTAATCTTAAAGTAAAATTACCAATTACAAAAATTATAGAAATTTTTCAGGGAATGACATTTTAATTTTCCAAAATATTGCCACAAAACAATTTAATATCCATTTCAATTTACGACAGTTGTTTTTATTTTTAAATTCAATTATAATGTGAAATAATAATATAATATAAAACCAATATGTCAAACCCTCAAAAATATCATTCTGTATACCTGATTTTTGTAGTAGGTGATTAGTGATTTTACTGATTTTACTCAAAGATTACCTACTCAGAAATAATAGAAAAAACAATTTGACACGAATGCGTTTTATGTATATTGCACATCGGTCTGAGAAAGAAAACAAATACCTACTGTACAGACATCCTATAAGGCAGGGATCACCAATTACTATTTTTGAAGGGCTACATTTGGAACCTGGAAATTGCTTGCGGACCATCAAAATTGCTGACGACGGTGAAAATTAATGAACAAAAATAATAAATTACAACATTAAAATTTAGAACTTATATAATATTAACGGTTTTTACTTTTTTTCTTGTCTGACGGCCAGATAAAATTTGTTCGTGGGCCGCCATTTGGCGACCTTTGCTCTAATATAGGTATTTGACTAAGTATACCTATTATAATAACTAATAAGTAATAACTTTTGAGTTTTTGGGTGACTGAGGGAAATATTCAGCCATTCAGGCTCATTGAACATCTACGACGACCTTATAACAATAAATCAAATAAAAAAAAAAATTGGATTTCCCATTGGCATAAATGCATAATGTAGCTACAGCACTAATATATGGCACTGTCAGTATAATAAGGACATAATTTAAAAATAGCAAATGTTCAGGAAATCAATATGAAAGTTTAGGATAAAATTACAATTTTTTCATTAAATAATGTTAAGGCTAGATACATGTTTATAATTATGTGATTTTTATCCTTGTTTATCCTTGTTGTTATCCTTTTTACCTTTAATTTTGTGTGATATCAACTTGAGAAAATAAAAAAATGAAATTTTGCTACTTATGGGTTTAATGCACTACCTTTTAAATTGATTTTAATGTTATTTTGGCCGTAAAAAAAATTAATGAAGTATTAAAAATTATAATTTATTTTATATAATAATATTATTAAATACGTTGATGTTGATTTAAAAAAACTCTTAAACTGCAAAAAAAAAAATAATAGCATAATATACAATTTAGTTTATACTTATTATAAAATGAACAACTTCAGTCTCTTGAATATTTAATTATTTTTAACAATATTAACATTGAATTATAACAATTTATATATTTAATTATTATTACAAAATAATATTATAATTTTAAAATTATAGTGATAATATCACTTTTTGTATAAAAATAAAAATAAATAACATCTCTTCTGTCTTTCAGTTCTACTATGGTTAAGTATTGATCATCATAGAGAGTAGAAATATTATTTTTACTTGTAGTAGGTACCTACCTAGTCTATTAAAAAATATTTTAAAATGTATACATTTTGTAACTTTATTTGATGTTAATTCGATTATACATAGGCTCCTATAGTATTAATAATTTTGTTAGAAAAATACAAGTTTTATTACCTATGCATAATAAACTATTAAGTACTTATTCGGTTTTAAAGGTTTCAAATTTCAATAGACATTTTTGTATCACAAAAATTTAAAAGTTTTTTAACTCTACCACGATAAGTCATTATAGTTATTATAATAATACAAAAATATACACAATTTAAATACTATGAATTAGTGTTATACTGTTATAGAGTAAAAATTAGTGTAATAAATTAATAACAATAATATTTTAATATTAAAATTACGAATTCATAGACAGCATAAACACAAAAATCATAAATTTCGAGTTGTGGCCCTGAAAGTGTGATATAATTAACATAAAAGCATAAAATAACATAACACAATATAATTCACTAAAAGTAAATATAATATATGTCATTAAAATACCCACACATTGCTCGTTTCCCTTCAAAATCATAGTTTAAAACTATATACACAAAATATTGTAATTTAAGTATTTTATTTTGGCATACTTATACAGATAAGTAGAAACTATCAAGTATCAGTAATATTAGATTCTGAGCAGAGGGATGAATGTATTGGTTTTACCATGATGTGTGTTTTTTATTTCTTATTAATTTCAATATTTAATTTTTAATTTTTTTTTATTTGTGTCTGTCATCACCTTTAACTTTTTAGGACATTAAAAATGCTAAGATTTTCATCAAAAGCGCTTTTTCTGATTGGAAAGTGAAACTAGTTGGCACTTAGGGGAATCAAATATAAACATTTCCCAGTAGTTTTCAAAAGCACCAGGAAAAGCAAAATTAGAATCAATAAAAAACGGTCATTTTTACGTAAAATTGGTTTTTGGTGTAACTTTAAACAAATAACCGTAGATACATGAACTTTTGACTGAATGTTTATTTTATCGATTTCTATACTTGATAAAATTTTCAAAATATTTAGACTTGTTTTGAGCTGTAAACAGACATTTTCAATTTTCCATTTTTTTAGTTTTTTTTTCTTTAAATGCGTCAATTACCTTTTATTTGTTTGTACAAAAATCGTGACATTTTAATACAAGACTCCTGATATATTGTTACAATATCAGTTGAAAAATATTAAAAATACATAGACACAACTTTTTTTTATAAGTATTTAAAATTCAAATGTTGATAAAATGTATCAAATTTAAAATTGAAAAATGATTTTGTAGTCAAAAATTTATAAAATGTTCAACTTTTATAGCTAAGGATTGAAAATTTAAAACAAGGTTCCATGTAAATAAATAAAATTACTTATTCACAATAATACCAACAAATATACTTAGGCCGTTATTACAATGGCCTACTTAGGTTAACGTTAACGTAGCGGACACATTTTGTGGCCACTTTTTAATATTCCATTATTACAATGCTCCGTTCCGTAAAATATTACCGCCAACTATGAGTTAGTGGTCACTTAATTTAGCGGGCAGTTTTAGTACCCGTTAATGTAACTAGCGGGAAGAATCCATTGAGTTATAGATACCTAATATTTATAATTTTGAACTTTGCTGATTCATTATTGTGATAATTTTCCATCACCAGTTATTTTTATTCTGCATCATAATTCATAATTCATTGGCTGACTTGACGTTTCTTCTTTCGTATACAATGATAACAATAATATTACATTCAAATTTAACACCATACATTGCTGTGACGCACTTGTACACCTACTGTACAGCAGAGTGACACCCACTTGCCTACCTTTTTAAAATCTTTAAAATACAGATTAATTTATCTAGAACTTTATGCTGCTTTTATTTTGATGTTTATAAACATAAACAAATTGTTTAATTTGTAATAATATACTTCTAAAAAATAAATATAATTATAATTGGTATTTGTTTATGATGATAAAGGTTTTATTTCTCTGTGAACCAAACATAGATTATTTACTACTTGTAGGATGCAGTATCTATTACGCTTATATGTTTAACATATTCTGGGTTCACAAGTATCACGACACTGGACTCTCACTGGTTCCATTGTTTTATGTTTGATTTTTGTACTGTACGGCTGCGTGTAAATTTAATCTTTGACTATAGAAAATTGTAGAAAATATTAGATTATTTTCAATAAATAAATAATAATGAACATTTATGTGCAGGGTGTGACAAAATAAATAATAATAGATAATAACTAGTTGTTGTTGTAAATATACCTTGGACATTAGACCATTAAACTATGGACATGATTAGTATTGATATTTTTAATATTTTTAAATAAGAAAACACTTTAAACTTTAAAGTATGCCAGAATACAGTTTGCACAATTATCGTAGCAAATGATTAGGTAGGTACGTACTAGGTACCTACTAGCTATATCTCATTTTTATATACATCAAAGTATTAAAAATTAACTATATTGCGTAATACCTACCGAAGTGAGTGGTGGAGAATAAATTATCTGCTGCAATATAGAAGTCAATTTAATTACTTATTTTATTTTCGAAAGAACATTAAATCATTATTTGGTTTAAAATTAAAAAAAATATTTACCTTCGTTGTGCGGAGTAATGTACATTACACAGTTTATATTGCATAATACCTATTATAAGAGTATAAGTAGCTAGTAGTAATCGTGATTAGGTCTTGTAGCAAAATAAATTGTTAATAAAGCATTTAAATAACAAAAAAAATAACACAAATTAAAAATAACCAGCGAAATGGCGCTGCTAAATAGTGTCAAGTGTAGGTACTGCGTAGGTTCATTATTTTTGAGTAGATCACCGTAATGTATGTGTTAAATTTATATGTTTTTTATTATTGGGTGGGTTGAAGGCTTCGACAACTAAGGTCATTAGCCTGTTTTTTTGGGTGGAACAGTGGGGGTGGAACAGTTGGTTTTGGTTTTTGGTTTTGGTTGGTTTTTGGTTTTGGTTGGTTTTTGGTTTTGGTACACGTGTGTGTAAATTTATATTCTACGATAAATAATTGTATGTTGTATGTACAAAAAAAAAAAACGATTCTGAGAACGGAGACGGTGTGTCACCTATATTTCTAAGGATATTTTATAATTTATTTCTATGTCTATTTTCTATTGGTATTTTTTTTTTTTGTTTATACAGTAGATTGAACTATTTTTTGTCAAAACATTGCTTATATTATATCATAAATAATTTTTATTTACTATATAATGGTCAATGCTGTCGTATTATAGAACAGGTTATGTTCGGGGTATAAATATTTTGAAAATTGAATTGCGTATACGAAATAATAATAATTTAAGTAATAGATAGTAGAATGATCAATTGTTTCTATAATTATTAATATTTATTGATAAAATATAACAAAAAATGTTCAAAGGAAAATTTTAATTATAAGTACGATTGAATATTAGAATATCAAATATGTCGTCAATATTTAAAGTTCACACTCAAAACATAATAGGAATTATATGGTTTTACACCTAACTTTTTTTTTTAAATTCTAGCACAAAATAATTAAGACTTATGAAGAATCTTGTTTCAATTTTTAAGCCTTATAAATGTTAACAATATATAAATTCACAACTGCATGCTCAACCCCAATGTATCCTTTCATTATAATTTTTTTTTTATTTCTGATTACTTATTGGAATTTTTAAGTATACTTTACAGTAATACTCAGTCTTGTAAAAAATACTTTTGAAAAAGTTTTACGATACTAATACTAGTATTCTTATAAAATAGTATTAAAAATACTTTTAAAATACCTACTATTATAAAAATGTATTTTACAAATATTCCCAAATTATTTGAATACAAATATAAGTATTTTTTTTAAAGTTTATACCATGTGGCTTATATACTATATAACATTATGTAGGTATACCTATATTATGTTACCATAGTAGACAGTACCTTAGATAATACCATAAATTTTACAATTTGAAATAACAATCAACAATATAGAATCAAGCAAAATAATATTCTTAAAAAAATAATCAAAATGAGTCTATACAAAATTTTGAATTCTTTTTAATAATATTGTTTTTTCAAATATAATATTCTAATTAATTGTTTTTTCAATATAATTTTTATTGATGTCAAATTGTTGTGAAAAATAATTAATAAAACGTACTTTATGGTATTTATGAATACAAGTATTTACATTTTGTTAAAAATACTTTTAAACAGTATTCAGAATATTTAAAAAATAATTTCAAAAAATTGTATTTAGAATACCAAAAAATACTTCAAAAAGTATTTTATAGAAGTATTCAAATACTTGTATTCGAATATTTTATAAGACTGGTAATATACTATACCATATTTTGAATTACATGATTTTTATATACCATTAAGAAATACTAGTAGCATACAATTTACAAATATATAAATTAATCAAATAAGAACCACGTTTTTTTACTGAAAATTCTTAAGTAATTTTTATGGATATTTTGATGATTGTGTTCATAGAACAAAACTCGATAAGTATAGTACTCGATAGTAATTTTTTAGCTATTCAATGTTTACGTAAAATCATTATAGTAGAATATCACTATATATTTTAATAACTTAAAAACTAAAAGTTCGAGGTATGGTTTAAATGTATTGCCATTTTCAAAAAAACCATGTACTTAAAATGTGCAGTGAAAAAGGTGGTTGTCATTTGAACACAAGAAGTTTGTGTCACTACATAACACCTTAAAGTATACAAAGAAAAAAATAAATGTTTAAATAAAGGGTCTTTAAGAACATTGGAAACCTTTAATTTATCATAGGTATACACGCATGACGCATCTAAGTATACAAATGTGAAATGTAAAAGCTTATAGTATATTTATGAGTATGTTAGTTAGGTATATCGTATATCTCAGCCAGTCTAACAGCTTTAATACATGTAATAATATACGTTCATATTATATTATATAATTTAATGGCGGACAGAGCTAGGGAGGATATTATTTGGTATAAATAGTCGTAAAAGCCTTCCCCATTTCAAGTTCCATCAGGTATATAATATAATATAATATTTTATTCATACGTACATCTTCGAAATGTATAATGTATGATGTTATATGTGTATATTACACATTTATTATATATACCTGTTATAACTACCAGCGTACATAATCAGCCGGGAGCGAATAAACAGGGTTTTTAAGTGAAAAGGCTAGTCATAAATATAATCGATAAAGACATACGTATTACGTACCCATGTAAGCAGGTACCTACCGGAAACAATAAGTAATGACTAATGACTAAACGCGAAGATGAACGTAACTATTTATAAAATATATAATGCGGCAACTGCAGGCAAGTATATTGTATATATATTGTATATATATTGTATATATAGGTAATAGGTAGGTCTGAAGGCGCTCTTCGATCTTCGTTTTTAATTTTTTTTCCAAATACGACCGACTATTATAAAAGGTGATGTAAGCAGGTGCAAGCCGTAACATTCCTGAATACAAAATAATACCTACATATATATTATACATCATATATCTTGAATTTAATCCTTAATTCACAACCCTCGATGCGGTCTTGAGGAGTATAATAATTATTTATACAATGCAATTTAGCATTATTGAATTATTCCATGTTTGTATAAGTTGTATTTATAAGAAACAATTGAAATGTTTTAATTTATATTGAGAAGATAAATCTGGAAAAAGATTCACTCAAGTACCTAGTGTAGAAACTATTTCTAAAATATTGTTTAAAAAAATATATAGATATTACTACTAAATAGTAAATATTATATGAACCAAATGTTATGTAGGTAATATCAGTAAAGTTAGTATTACGATACTTTAAATATCAATTACATATCTGGGTTAATTTTACATTAATTACATTCATCGAATGATCGAAACCATGCATACAAACTCTCGACCAGAATTATTAAATTCAATAAAGCAATAACAGTTTCAACAAACTTACAAATTTAGATAGGTATTTAAATTATAAAAGAGTATGTCATTGTCATATTAATTTATTATTATGTCACACTAATGCAAACTTAGATGTAAAACTAATAAATATATTATAAACACATAACACAATAAGTTATAAATTAAATTTATATAAAAACATTATGGATCAGTCGAATAACGTTTTGAATTTCTCGTGTGACGGAACGGAAATTCACATGTCCTGAAAATATGTGCATGATTTATACTATAGAATAATTTAGATGCCATGATAATACGTTTTGAGTTATTGCACCTTGATATTGTCAATATGGTAGGCGGAAAAAAAGCCCACGGAAAAAAGCCCAAGGAAAAAAAAGCCCAAAAAAAAAATTGAACGGAAATAAAATTCCTTTTGAATGCTATTTTATATTTTTAAATAAATATTTCCTTGATTATAATTTGAAAAAGCATAATACAATAATTAATAGCACATAATATAGATAATAACATAATATATAACAAAATACATCTATCTCAACACCCAAGTGTACATTAAATAAATTAATTGAGTACTGAATATGTTTAAGCACTGAAAAAATATCATATTACCATATGTCAATATTACCCAGCTATTGACAAATATTTTAGCATTTTGACTGGTTAACATATATAAATTATATTGGTAAGTACCGAACAATATAAATTAAATTAAATGTCAAAATGCTTATCAATAATTTATTGACAGGTGGTCCTTTATTGTGTACCATTCCCCTTGTATTAAACTTGAGCAACACAAAGAAGCTCATGTATGTAATTACAACATATTTTGAAGTATATTAAATGGAGAACTATAATTATAATATTATGTTAAACTTAGTTTGATAAGAAAGATGAACAGATTAGTTGTTTGTTACTAATGTTATTTTTTACTTGTGATTTATTTTTCAAACTTATATTTATTACATTTATACCAAACGACTAACGATGATACTTTTTTTTTTGTAGTTCTTTTTATATTGTGTTTAGCCTTATTATATTATTATTTTTATTTATATAGAAAAAAACACAATATACATAAATTTAGTATTATGTTCATATTTATATTTTAAATTTTTTGATGTGGATTTTTTGGGGGCTTTTTTTCCGTGGGCTTTTTTCCGCGATTCAGTCAATATAGGCAAATTATTTTACGGCTAGGTAAATTTGTAAATTTGATCGAATTTGCTAATGTTAAAAATGTAAAAACCGGGGAACTCCCTTCTTTGTTTTCAAGTCTAAAGTTTACCTCGTAACTGAGTAGGTATTTGTAGGTAAGTCACTGTAATTCAATGATAAATCAAAGATGATATACGAAAAACGATTCTGAACGGCGACGAAGAGTCAACCTCTATTTCTAAGTATATTTTATAATATATTTATATAACTATATAAGTAATTTATTATTCTAACTTTTACCAAAAATTTGCAATATGATATTATTATAGTCATGTCAGTGTACCTATACGATAAGTAGTCAAAATAATTGCTTCAATTATCAACTTCATTTTTTTTTCTGGTGGGAAAGTTAACCTTGTTGATGTATTAAGAAGGTTGACATTTAAAATTCCCAGTAGTTTTCAAAAGCATCGGGATAAACAAAAAAACAAATAAAGGAAAAACCCAGGTTTTGGTTTTTGGTGTAACTATAAATCACATTACTGTACACACGCATGTCATATTTAATGAATAATTATATCATCACTTTTTATACACCATGCAATCTTCAAAATATTTTGACTCATGTTGAGCTATTTATAGGCATATGAAATTTTCAATTATTATTAGTTTTTTTTTTAAATTAAAATGTATGAACAATTTTTTGCTCGGTCAAATAATTGTAAAGATGTAACACAAGGTTTATCGTTAGTTTTTGTTAGTTGAAATTAAAAAAAAATTGAGAGCAGATAGAAAGTATTTTTTTATGAACGTCTGAAGTTCGAATTTGGACAAAACATATAAATATCACGAAAATTATTTTGAGTTAGAAATTCATAAAATTTTTATTTTTAAATCTACGATTTGAAACTTTAATACAAGATTCCTTATAATAGTTTGCCTATATTTATCAAAAAATAAATGTCTTCCGAAAAGTCAAATTAAATTTTTATGAACGTTTGAAGTTCAAATTTTTACAATGTTGGAGATATAACCCGATTTCTCATGTAGCGATTTTTACAGACACTACGCAGGCACTTGAAATTACACCATATATTTATTTTATCATGTTTATGCTTGATACAATTTTTAAAATATTTTGACTCTCTTCGAGTTGTTTAGGGACATTTTAAATTTTCAGTTTTAATTTTTTTTTCTATAATTGTCAAAAAAATATTGGTGGTTTGAATCAAAAAACTTGACATTGTAATACAAGGCTTGAAAAATGTTAAAAATACATTGGTAAGTTTTTTGTAAAAGCATTTTAAGATACTGTAGCTACGAGTGACACCCACTTATTCACTTTTTTTTTCGTGTATGTCTGCAGTGTACACGATAAGTAGCCGAAATAATGCTTCAATTTTCCACATCAGTAATTTTTACGGTGAGAAAGTGAAATCTGTTTGGTGCACTCGGGAGGTATAAATTGAAAATACTAATTAGTTTTCTCAAACGCGCCGGGAAAAACAAAAAAAAAATGGGAAAAACGGGAATTTTTATTCAGCCGGTTTTCAAAAAATTGATTTTGATTCATATGCATTTAAATTGAACATTTATCTAATTGAAAATATACAAATTATTTTGTAGTTAAAAATGTATAAAAATGACCTAGAGGATGTTTTTCTGCTCTACAGTAGGTTACAAATGGGTCACTGTTATGGATGGTGTTAAATTTAAATGCAACTATATATACATTATATATCAATATATGAAAGACGATTCTGAGCGGAGAGATTTGTCAGTCTAGAATATTTTATATTATATTTATATTGTTATTACTTATTTACGGTAGCCCGGTAAGTTGAATTAATATTATTTGCTTATAAAAATATACTCAGTTTTAAGTGCTTACCCATGAATAATATTTTAAAATTATGACACAAAACTAAAATCGATCTTCTTTGTTTAAATATCTAATTTCATCCAAACTTGAACTTCAAATAACTATAAAAAACCTGTGTACATACATTTTTTTAGATTTTTTGGTTACAGTATAAACAACCTACGTAGAACCTTGTTTTAAATTTTTAATTCTTTGCTCTAAAAATTGAACATTTTATTGCGTTGTCTCAGAATATGTCACTTTGTAGTCATTCTCATTTCGAACAAAAAGTTACGGAATATCTTCATAAGTATTTCATAAGTCTTCATATTATTCGTGACTCGAGTCTATATGTACGTCTTGTATTTAGATATTATATAAGTACCTACCTAAAACCTAAATAACGCAGGCTTTCAATCTACAATTATTTTAAAAATTTGAATTATTTGATATTATAATACATAATACAAGTAATACTACCTAAATCAGATAAATGAGATACATTTTTGAAATTTAAATTTAATTCATACCACATTAATGTACAAAATACATATAATACGTAAGTAGGTACCTACTTAATAATATAATGTAATAAAAACATGATAATATGTAGTTACTCAAAAATAGTTAGAATAAAATTACAACAAAATAAATAAAATCGTTATTCTTGGTTATTTAGTATAAAATTTCGTCAAATTTGATCATAAAATAATTATAAAAAAAAGGGGGTCAAGTGGATGTCGCCTCGCTGTACAGTAGGTTATAAGTAGATCACTGTATAATGGATGATATTAAATTTGAATTCAATGATACAATATCATTGTATACGAAAAACAATTCTGAGTGGAGACGGTATGTCAGTCTAGGATATTTTAAATTATATTGATATTTTTATTCTACGGTAGCTGCTAAGTTGAATTAATATTTTTCATATTATTTAATTATTAACCTAAAATTATCAATGATGCTGAAAAAATATTATAATATATACATTTAGTCGTTAAAATTAATTTTAATATGTAATTTCGTCCAAATTTGAACTTAAAATGTCTGTAAAAAATAACTGTGTTTATATATTTTTTAGAGTTTTGATTATAATTTATAGTATGCACTATTTATTAGAATCTTTGTTTTAAATTTTCAATCCTTAGTTATAAAAACTGACCAGTTTATAGTTGTTTAATTACAATGATTGATAACTTTCGAGATTTTGATGAATTTTGTCAAAATTCGAACTTAAAATGCTTATAAAAAAAATGTGAGTTTATTTACTTTTAATATTTTTCAATTGCTATTGTAACAATATATCAGGAGCCTTGTATTCAATTTTCATTATGTTTGGCCCAACAAATAAAAATGTATTGATTTAAATGTATTGATATTTTGATATATTGATTTAATATTTTTCAATTGCTATTGTAACAATATATCAGGAGCCTTGTATTCAATTTTCATTATGTTTGGCCCAACAAATAAAAATGTATTGATATATGTATTTATATAAAAAAAACTAAGGAAATTGAAAATTGAAATGGTCCGTAAAAAGCTCAAAAACAGTCAAAATATATTCAAAACTAGATGGGGTACAGAAAATGCTAATATAAATATTCAGTAAAATTTACATGCATCTACAGTTATTCGTTTTTGAATTGCAACAAAATATGAAAATCGCTACATTAAAAATCGAGTGAATATCTAATCTTGTAAAAATTTGAACTTAAAATGCTCATAAAAATTTATGTTGATTTTCTTATAAACATTTTTTCATTGATAAAATTAGGCAAACTTATAAGGATTCTCGTATCACATTTTCAAACCTTAGATTTAAAAAGAAAAATTTTTATGAATTTCTAACTCAAAATAAATTGCACATTTTCGTGATTTTTACGTATTTTGTCAAAATTTGAACTTTAAATGCTTATAAAAAAAAATTGTGACCACGGATTTTTCATATTTTTCTTATATTATTGTAACAATATATTAAAAGCTAACTATTCAATTTTCAAGATTTTTTTCCAAAAATTGGAAACTGAAAATGTCTGTTAACAACTTAAAATAAGTCAAATTATATGGTGTGTAGAAAATGCTTATATAAACATTTGGTCAATATGTCATGTACCTACGGTCATTTCTTTTAGAGTTATACCAAAAACCAAAATTCATTTTGCCGAAAATTGGTTTTCCGTAAAAATTCCCGTTTTTTCCTTAATTTTTCATTTGTTTTTCACGGCGCTTTTGAAAACTACTGGGAAATTTTAATTCTATCAGAAAAGTTACTATTGAAGAAAATCGAAGCATTTTTACTGTCCTAAAAGGTGATGACAGACACAAAAATAAAAAAATTAAAAACACACATCATTAAAATCAATACATTCATCACTCCGCTCAGAATCTATAAATGTGTGTTTATATTTTTGAGACTTTTGGGTTACAGAAAAACTTACTAACGTGGAACCTTGTTTTAAATTTTCAATCCTTAGCTATAAAAGTTGAACATTTAATCAATTTTTACCACAAAATTATTTTTTAATTTTAAATTGATTTATTTATCAACATCATTTGAACTTTAAATGCTTATAAAAAAAAGTTGTGTCTATGTATTTTTGATATATTTTAACTTTTATTGAAATAATATATTAAGAGCTTTATTCAATTATCAATCTTTTTGACCCAACGAATAAAATTTTATTGACATTTATAGAAAGAAAAAAAACAACAAAAATTGTTAACAGAATATGTCCGTAAACAGCTCAAAACGAGTAGAAATATTTTGAAAATTGTATCATGTGTAGTAAATGACTAAATAAACATTTGATGTCAATTTCATGTATACCTACGGTTAATAGTTTTTAATTAACAACAAAATAAAACAATCGTTGTATGAGAAATTGAGTGAATATCCAATGTTGTAAAAATTAGAACTTCAAACGCTCATAAAAATTTAACTTGATTTTCTAGTAGTCGATTTTTTTTTGAAAAAGGTAGACAAACTTATGAAAAATCTTGTATTAAATTTTCAAATCTTAGATTTAAAAAGAAAATTTTTTATGAATTTCTTACTCAAACTAATTTTGCATAATTTTGTGACTTTTACGCCTTTTGTAAAAATTTGGAAATTAAAATGCTTATAAAAAAAAATTTCCAGCTTTTTTACCCAACAAATAAAATTTTATTGACATTCATAGAAAAAAAATCTAGAAAAATTGCAAACTGAATATGTGCGTAAACAGTCAAAGCAAATCAAAATATTTTCAAAATTTTATCGTGTATAGAAAATGCTAATATAAATTACCAGTAGAAATTTCATAAATATACGGTAATTTGTTTTAGAGTTACACATTTTACAATTTTTTTTGCACGTAAAATTTCCCGTTATTCCTTAATTTTTTTTTTGTTTTTCCTTGCGCTTTTGATAACTTTTGGGAATTTTAAAAAATGACCTCTTGAATTCACCAACTAGATTCACTGTCCCATAGAACAGAGTACTGTTGAACAAAAATCAAAGCAGTGTACTGTCCCAAATGGTTATGACGGACACAAAAAAAATTTAAAATAACATGTATCATTGTAATCAATACATTCATTCCTCTCAGAAACTAAAATTAAATTATGTAATCTACACATCGTGTACCTACACAAATTGTAATTTGTTAATTTGGGCCACTTTTAGGTAATTAATAATAATTTTTTCAAATTATTAGTTATTAATGTGTATTTTAAATCGTTCATTAATCTAAAAAAAAAAATTATAAGAATTTACAAAAAGCAAATTAAGAAAACGGAAGCTAATTATAATTTTAAATTTACTTCTACCCATTTAAAGGTGCTAGTCGAAAGACCTGACGACTATAGAACCATAGTCTGTTTCAACCACGCATAGTTCCATTCCTACCAACTATAGTCAGACTAATCTTACAGAGTGGTCTTAAGGAATCTCCATCTCTCTACCCCAGTTACAGATATCTCTTCGGCAATCGAAGAAATTGGGTTATTGACTAGACAAGTTACAAATATCAAACACCATCGATCAAAAAAGGCTCTTCCCATGTTATTCTCCTCAACCTCGAGCCTGACTCCTCCAACAAGGATATTTTCAATATCAAGCTTATCCTTCACACAATAGTAAAAGTTAAGGAACCGTGCAAACGTTGAGAAATTCCGTAATTCCTTCATTGCCAATCTTACGGCTACATAAGAGCATATTGCTCCTACGCTCCTACGCTCCACGATGTGTAAAATGTGGTGAGAACCACCCAAATTCCAACTTGCAAAAAAACACCAGACACTCCCGCCACCTGTGCGTTGTACAATGGAAACCACCCTGCCAACTACAAAGGTTCCACTGTCAGCAAGGAGGTCCAAAGTCACCGGCTCGTCAAACCTCAACCAGAAACATCGGCAAAAACATCCTCCCCACAACCTTACTACACACCTATCTACAATCAAACCACACTACAGGTCCTACGCCAATATAACATATAACGACAGCACTCAAAACTAATCCTACGATCAACATTGATAAAGACGTTTTATCTAAGTTCCTAGATGAATTCAAACCTATTATCAATCTTCTAATCGTCCTAACTACCTCTCTAATCCCCAAGTATCTCGATAACAAAAAAAGCCGTGACCTGCTAGCCTAACTAATTGTAACATCTCGTAGTACCTCCTCTAGGAGTCCTCTACATTCTGTCTAATCTGTAATTTAATTTATATTTATATTTTTAATTATTCTATCAATTGTTCTTCTTGTTATACTCCGTAAAAGTTGAATAAAAGAAAAAAAAAATAACTGTAATAATTTATACCTATACTTTGTGTAATGTGTATAAATGAGTAATTTTTCAGTTAATAATAAAATATGTTGAATTTAGGAATTCTATAATTCGTTGTCCAATTATTCATGTTATTTATTCATATTTTGTGTTTCTACCTCCTGGTATAAGCTCTGTAATCCAACAATACAATATTATAATTAAAAGTGTGGCGCAGATTACCAAAATTAGTATTTATAGACGTGGTGCAAATTACATGTTGTTATTTATATTTTGTCGTAGGATACACATAAACACCTGAATTTAGGTAGGTACCTACCTTATCGGTGGACCATATTATTAGTACTAAATTTGACACAAAATAATAAATACCAACTCCATACGAATCACCTTTGTATAATAACAACCATTTAGATAAATTACTGAAATTATAGATAACATTCCAGCTTTATACTGAACTTCTTAAAATTGACCCAAGGTATAAAAAAAATGTATTACTTTTTAATCCATTAAGTATTGTATTGTACTGTGGTTCATTTCTTCGAAAAGACAATGGGCCCCACTGAACACTGCAGGTTCGTATGGGGCTCATGAGTAATGTAGGTACTTACCAAAGAAATTTGAATTAAAGTCTTAATAGTCATAATAGTTATAATTTGAGCTACCTACTATATGGTTGATATAAAATATAATATATTATTTAATGTATATGATAACTATAGTTAGTGCCTAATGGTGTGGGCGTTACGTACCTACTTACGTTCCATGTTTTTTAGTAAAATTATGGTTGATTAAATCTCCCTAAAAATGTATTGTTATTTGTGCGTATGGTTCGATGACACTTGCAGCACTCAGGACACACCTTGATGGCCAAGGATATAACAAAAATATATAACGTCGATTTCTTCCATTTTTAAAGAGAAGACCGGTAACATATTTTGTCCACGTACCTGAGAGTGGACAAAGACGAGCACATCGTTCTCTCACTTATGCATCTGATTAAGGAAGAGTCACATTTATTATTATTATTAACGCTCACGCACACGCACGAGTAAAAGAAAGTATATGGCATGTGTTGCGAGTTTATGAAGTGCGTCTTCTCAAACTATAGGTATGTAGGTAGGTACTACAGGTACCGCATTTATATAATATAAAATATATATTATACAATGTAGGTATATATAATTAATGCATTGTTACCCACCTACCAAAATGCATAATATATATACCTACTGTTATAATATATTGTATATATTGTATAATATATTGTTACATATTTTGTTCACCTGACCACATTACACTAATTCTCATACACTGTGTGAGTTTTCACGCATACGTTTCGTAAGGTACCTACCTATACACGAGCGTTGGATCACAATAATGAATAAAGTATATAAATATAAATATATAATAGGTAAGTACTGCAGGCGTAAAATAGATACAAGTTGCGTAAGTAGTTGAATATTTTTAATTATTTTTCTGCGTATAGGTATAGGTAGGCACGTTGACAACAAAAATTGAGTTTTTGCATTCAAGACTTTTTAATAATTTGATAATTTATTCACACTAGTTTTTAAAAAGTTCATAACGATGATCAATTACTATTGTATAATATAATATAGCATATTCGTTTTATTATCAATTATTATTTGTTATTATGTTATTTTATTTTATTATGGTTTGACACTTATCGTTTCACTTCCACCACATGTTTATATGACATAAGTAGCCGAGAAGTTATGGATTTGAGATAGGGAGTGAAGCATAGCATTTTATTTTAGGTAAGTACCTATTGAAATAAAATAACATGTTGCATAAACATTTAATTGTTGGGTCATTATTTTGTGTTCAAGTATGACTAATAACTATTCAAGGATCCATTCAATTCTAATGATAATGAAGGTTGTGCAATCTGGAAATGAATTATTATTCAAGTATAACTGTATATAAATAAATATTACAATTTCATTGTTTTATATTATTATAATATAGTCTATGATATATGATTAATGAGTTTGCAACGTAGGTAGTAATGAAATTCTACTGAAATATATATTTACGTACACCCTATAGTAAGTGGTCAAACCGGTCGACAAAAAGAATATATAAAATTAATTTAATTAAAGTAATTATATGTAGGTACCTAAGTAGGCTTTATTCGTAGCCCTTAGGTACCTATATATCAGTGACCGTATCATTTGCGCATCACCTGTTTATTTTAGGAAGGTACGTCAAGTTACCGTAATCATGATGTTTAAAACATCACATTACGCATTATATAAGCTTGTACAAAAATGTATTTAACTATAGGACTGGAAAAGTTTAGCAGTATCCAAAATCACAAGTTGTTAACTAAATTTCAGCTTAAAATTCGGAGCTCGTTTAATTCAATTTTCAAATATAGAGTACCTAGGACCTAGATATTTCAGTTTAAAAATATAAATGTATATTTGGACAAGACAATTGAAATGTTCGGGTGACTAGTAAGTCATAACCTCGACTAACACATACATTTTTATCGCAATAGGTACATATATTATGAATTATGACTATAATTTATTTTTAATTTTATGTATACATAATAATATTATATTTTGTGAATTATATAACAATTGTTGAATTTCCATGTTCAACCAGCATTTGGTGTTAAAAGTTATTTTACTCAGTGATGCAAACTTATGTACTTTTCAATATTTCTTGTACTTATCTATTGTTCGATATGTTGATGCTAAAACAATGTACGATATTTAGGGCGGTGACCGTTTGGACACACCGACCCATCATTCAACACGTTTGGTTATAATTAAACCCAAAGTTTGAACACATAAAAATATAAAATATAATGTATTTGGACTTGGGTACATAACCAACATTGTATATGGAAAATCATAGAACGTTTGGCTTCACGTAATATGCAAGACACATTTGGTTAAAATAAAATTAACGATAACAAAATATGCGTACCTAAACGTGTACCTAAACTCTAAAGATATCCAATCGTTCATTTATTACCCAAACGTGTTATGACATTTGAAACCAGGCAAACACAAACGTAGTGGTGGGGGTGGGGGGGGGGGGTAATGCATCACTGAGAGTACCTATGTCATACCATTAACATCAGAGTAAGATTTAAAATTTTTCCATATTACTATTATGAATTATATATTATTATTAAAGTTCATACATTTGTTACCCATCTATTACTTATAAGAATTATAATAATAATTGCTAATTGTTATTTGCTATAATTTCCGATACAAACGAATTATTGCGTCCCTATTATTTAACTGATTTTTAATCACAAAAACATTTTTGTTTTTTATGAAAATTCTTAATACCTATTAGTTTCTAAAACATAAACTATCATGAGTTAATAATATTATTATAATTTACATTATAATACCTAACACTATTTAAAATTTTTTTTATAAATAACAATTTGTATAATATACATTAAAATACTAAATTTGTATTTAACTTTTAAAGAAGAAGAGAAAATGTTATACCATCGTATATAGTTACGTACCTATCTATATTATAGTATATGACAATCTCTCAATCTATTGCATATTTGACATTATTACCTTTGCGCATATGCGTGTACGTAAGTGGTTTGACATGACACGTATAAGCAAATTATTTATGAATAACCACGATCGCACATAAGACATAGGTACACTAAAGATGGTTTACTTTTTACCCATAGACAATGTCATATTATAAGAAATGTAATGTGCTGCCTATTTAATACTCCTTAGAAAAGCATCGATTGTAACAACTTTATAGTTAAATATATTTACGAATTTTTTAAAGGTGATTATACTATATTAACAAAAAAACATTTAATTGTAAATATTTATTTTGGTTTTTCCAAGAAGATAATGTTTTCTCATCTTAATATAGTCTTATCCCGTAGTTATGGTTAGATGTGGTTAAATGGACTACAAAAACGTATCTTTGAAAAAACAACTAGGTACTTATTTAGTATTATTCTTTAAAAAATATTAAAATTTTTAATATTATATTGATTCATTATATAAGTTGTTTCTTATATAAGTAGGTACTTAAATAAATATTCAATTATATACAATATAAACTGTACTGTGTTATGTAAATGGGAAGTAAGGTGAGACTGGTTTTTTCTTCAGTTAATGGACCCATAAAAATGTTGTCTCCCTCTTTCAAAAACTAATACACCTATTACTCCACTGTTAGGTATTCCAAACTGAGTGCGGTAGTGTATAAAATGTACTCCATACGGGTTATGTTTGTAAATTAATAATTATAATAATAAGAATAATGAACTAAAATTCAACATATAAATATTCTTTAATAGAGACACTCCTCAGTCATTGTTATAATATCTTATTAATTCTTCTGATTTCTTATTCTATTTTGATTTTATAATAATAGCTTTAAATTCTAGTAAACCAAAATTTCAATACAAGCTTGTAAAATCTGTGAGCAACTATAAATTCTAATCGACTATAAACAGAATAGTCTGGTACCTAACCACGAAATCGTACGAAAAACAAATACTAATAAGTTATTCAAGCAAATCAATAAGATCTGAGTTGTTCACCTTTAATATTTTAATCAGTGCAACTATTATATTTATCATGATCGGAGAAAACACGAGTGGTAAAGTCGTAAAGGTGACCACAGGTTCACCAATCACCAAGTAAAGAAGTAATAATTTTTTAATATCACACACTTTGTCACTGTCGTTGTCTTTAGTTTTTTATTTAAAGTTTGAGTTGTGTGCTATAGAATACCAAAATATAACTATTGTGTATTGCTTTTAAAGTACTGTAAAGTACCGGTGGTTGTGATGAATACCTATAATATGATAATTTATCAAACGACATATATTACCTATTACCTAAATATTGTATTATGCAAAGGTTTTTTGAATTTTTATGTTCAGAGTTTAGTTAGAGTTTATTATACAAAAGTTTAAATACTTTTTATTGTATAACAAAATTTTATATGTTTTATTGGATTGCCTTTGTATATAAACTTTTAAAACCTTGTATGATAAATTGTATATAAAAGTTTAACATCATGTTAAATTATTTAAAAATCACAGTAGTTACACTGATTACAAAAAATAAAAAATAAGAAAAAAATGAAAGAAGACTAATTGTTTATTTATGCGTAATCAAGTGGTGCGTATAATTCAATTAATAGGTCTTGGAAATTGAATCACCTTAAAGTACCTATCCTAAAAGCGCATAACAATCAATAGGTACATCGCTCAAGAGTGTATCCTTCATAAACGAATAATAATATTATATTATATTATAGAATAAAATAGTGGGAAACAAGGCAACGTCATAAAGAATATATAGAAGTGCACTACAGCCTACCTTTAAGAACGTTAGGGATTGTGCTGTAAAAAGTCATTTCAGTTGATGGCCGATCCTAATTGTTAAGATTGAATCGTGTGTAAACATATCCGCATATCGTGCAGCTGCAGATTTGGGTGCTGCGCAATAATTTATTGTCTGCAGGTAGTTACAATAGTCACCATACTGGTCGGTAATATTATGTATTTATCGGCGGGCAGTGCGGGGAATTTAATTTCCTTATATCCTGGTCCATGGCCGAGCCTGAACCCGAAATCATGTCATATTAGTAGGTGTACCACCACTACGTATATAAATAATAAATAGTTTATGTTGTATTTTATTATAGAATATTTCGTATCTATTGATAATAATAAAGAGAGGGTAAGTGCAGCAGGGTAGAGTATGTCAGCAGTTTTGGAAGTTTGTCCATCGTCCCTTCGGTTCTCGGTCAGGATAGTGTACCTATTATTACAGTATTAGATTTGAATACAATAATCATTGCATTCGATAAAAAAACAATTCTGAGGAAAGTATCGTTGTTTCTATAATGCATTTATAGTTTTACAAGTTTTTTTTAAATTGCATTCGTTTCTATAGTGATATACAAAATCAATATTTTTGCGGGTTTTTTCGTTATTGTGAGTTGTTTTTCATGTGGCGTTAAATAACTATTGAGAAAATCTAAAAATGACCTTTCTAAAGTAGGTACCAACTAAATATAGTTATAGTTATAGTTAAAATCTCATTAATAAATAAAAAAAAAAAACTAAATTCACTTTACTATCAGAAAAGATGCTGATCTCGAAAATCGGAGCATTTTTATCAGCAAAATGTTGCTGATAGATAGAAAAAAAAACACACAACTTAGTAAAATCAATACATTCTCTAGCTACGCTCAGAATGTAGACGGGCAAAGATTTTTAGCATTTATATATTATAATATATAATTCAATTACATACAATATAAATGATAACTTAATCAATCATATACAATATAATTTGTATTTACTTTTAGTAGAAACTACTAAAAACGATTGAAACAATTTAACTATGAAAAAATACGATTTTAATGTGAAGAAAACAAAATGATAATTTCAAAAAATTGCTAAGTATAAAGTACCTACTAATAGTAGAGGAATAACTAATCTATAGAGATTAGAGGTAGGTGTAGTCGTATAGCGATTATGAATGACACTTTTACATACATTGTATTACCAAAAAATAGAGCCAATGTTGAATGTATACTTGTACACAACAAAAGTACATATCAATAGGTACATCAATATAAAGCTAAAATATCCATAGCTTATTCACTTAGCTTAGAATATAAAATTATGAATATTGAACGACAACTTTTAAATTCATATCGGTATTGTGTATCTACCTAATTATATTTACATTTTTTTTCTTGTATAATACCTATAATATAATAGTTTATGAATTTATGAGGATACTTTAAAATTTCTTCAAATTTTAAGTGTTTGGCTATTTTTGCGTTTTTATATTCTGTATGTCTTTGCCACCTAATTTCACTTGTTTAATGAAATCAAAAATTTAAAAAAAATTACCCTCGTTAATTGTCAACAATTTCCAAATGGCGATGATTGTAACTTGTATAGTGCGTTAAAAACTATATTCACTGAGTACTGATTACAATATAGTGAGTACTGATAGTAACTGGACATCTGTAAAATTAAAAATCAAGGTTGGGATTTTATAGCACTTAAAATATGCAAAAATAGTACGTATAATATTAACTAGGAGAACTTTTTAAAGTTAATAGTGAATAGTGTTGATTTTCTGATGATACGTATTATTATTACAATAATTACAATATAAGATATCCTTGTCCATCGAGTCAGCATTTTATTTATATTGTATTTATTTGAACCTAGATTATTTAGATCTCTGTACCTATATGTTATAGACTATAGATATATTATGAACAAAAAATATTCATATATAAATGTAGGTATATGAACTTATATTTATCCTTGTCCATCGAGTCAGCATTATATTTATATTGTATTTATTTGAACCTAGATTATTTAGATCTCTGTATATGTTATAGACGTTATAGACTATAGATATATTATTAAAAATATTCATATATGAATGTATATGAACTTATATTTATAAGTTATATTTAAGTCACTAATATATTCTATAGAATAGTTAATTTATTACGATAAAACAACATAATATTATGAAGAACCTATAATCTAGGAATCAACGGCATAAAAAATATTTTAAAAATTTTCCGCTAGTGCCGAATGAACCCTGTGTCACTCGTAAAACACCCCTCTACGTGTAGTCAATACGCTAAAAACAAAATATAATTTTTAAAATGTAATTTCCCAGTTAACTGACAGTCAGTATTGTATTCACGTCGTTTTTTATAGTTAACAAAAAAATATCTGATATAGGTAATAAAAATAATATTAGATTATATTGTAATATAATAATTTAATTACATTTTTTTTTTCGTTTTGAACCGACGACGCCGCGGGGACTGCTTTCGCATTCTTCCGCGGCGTTACTAATAATTTAATTACATATGCGTTTTGAACATAACTACGTTTCATTTTTCAATATTACATAGCAGCCACAATAATTATTCACGGAATTACTCTTTATAGTTCATTTAGTATATTCATTGTCTTCACGTTTTCCGTCTATTCTGTGAATATTTTAAGTTATAACTATTAATTGTTCATTTCAAAAAGTCCAGATTTTTTCCCGACTTATAATTTTAAATCATTTCATAACAGCGGAAAAAATATAATTTTTAAGTTTATTTTGTAGTAGTATAGTTATGTTATTACGATGTGTTCGTTACGGTATATGCACATAGAGCTGAAATTCACGTAGTGAAATATTAGGTATTACAAACTAAAAATTAAAATCATAATTTTTATTTGAAATACGCAGTGAATTTTTCAGTTGTTTATAAAATAATATTTTTATATATCGGTATGTGGATCTATGTATATTATAATGATCGATGTCAATTATCTCGTGATAGATACCTCATGATAAGGATCACAAATTTCGATACTATTATAATATTTTATAATATTATAGTAATTTCCCATGTACGTAGTTATAAGGCGCGGTTACTTAATAATAAAATGGAAGTTCCTACGCAAAAAAATACACCCACGTGTAAGTTCAACACGAAAAAATGTACCTTTTGAAAATTTGTACCACACCATCTACTTTTAAGTTGTCAGTTCTAAGTCTGAATAAAGTGGGTAGAATATATATATATATATTCGTTATAATTTTTTTTTGTGTGGGAATTTATACCCATGTGTGATTTTTATTTGCGATACCTCATGTCGAAACTTACATTCACGCGATATGCCAAGATGCACGTAGGACGTAGCTCTTAAATTACCATTATGGTCGGCAAATCGAGCATTTTTAAAAACCATTAATAATTTGTTTGAAAAACCTAATTTCGTCTAACAGAGTATACACTATTTAAAAACCTAATGTATTACTATATAAAATAAAATATGTAGTTAATTGTCCAGAACACGATGTACGAATGAGGGATCGCTATCGCTGAACCTCATCATCAAAGACCACAATACTATTGGGACGCACAAAATAATTAGGGTGTATAATAAAAATAACTTCATGTGGCAGGTACACAATATACTGTATGTAAAAAGATAGAGCGATATAGTCTGGCGCCAGAACGTGGCCGGTTTTGTTGCAGGTAGCAAGGGGATTAATTTTAAAAGAAACCGACGGGTGTGCCGGCTGTTATAGAGTGGTTGGGTAAAAATATTTATTGAATAGGTACTTATTATATTTTGTTGTACGCTTGCTACGTGATTTAGTGGTTTCAGTTAACCGATTTGATCTTGATTATACTTTTAAAAATTCCCCGTACTATTATTTTTATAACATGGACGAAATTATTTTATAGACACAATACTGTCTTCGCTCTAAATAGTTTTTCTTTGTTAATTATTGAACAACTGACGCGGTAACTGCGCAATCACAAAACTGTAGGGATTTGTTAGATCATCCAGTTTTTCGGCAGATTAATTGACCACAGTGACTTACTTTTAATATAATATGCAAATTATTGAATTATATAGGATTATAGAGGATTATTATATTAGGAATATTGTAGGTATGCCTAATATTATGATCGTAATAAGCGTATTTAGATAATGAAAGTATTGAAAGTTACTAGACACGTAGAGTATTATGATTTTTATTTTACTTAACTGTCACATAAAAAATGTTGTAACATTGTAGACACGTTGTGGCGACGGTTGACGACCGATCAGAATATTTTCGGGAAAACTCTCTGAATATAATATAATGTAATAACTAATAACTAATAGGAACGTATGCTGTGATCGTGATGGTCATTTAACTTTAAACAAGTGCTTATTACCGCCGTCACAATCGTCGGCGCCGACGCCGCGACCGCCGAAACTGATTAAAAGGATAGTGATGACTATACTCTGTTCGCCGTCACTTGGCCCTATTTTTTTTCTGAGCATGTAGAGTATGTGGAAAACGTTGTGACAATACAGTTCTCTGTAGTTCTAAAATTTCACGTAGCGAAACACCACAGTGTATACGTAGTGAATTGTAATGTCACAAAGTTTTTGCCATACTCCGTGTGTGCCAAAAGAAAAGTGGGTCAACTTACGGCAAACAGAGTATAGTCCGAGTAATCCTGGACTGTGTAGCGCGTATATTCTAGGGGCCAGCGTTTACTTTCCTAGAAATAAAATAAAAACGAAAATGTTTATAAAACTATTAGTAATAGTTAATAGTATAATATAACAAAATAATTATAGCAGCTTAAAAGAGTAAAATAATTTTGAAGATTGCATCATGTATTTATGTATGAATGCTGAAATTGCTAGTAAAATTTAGTAAAATTTTTAAGTATCTACGGTAGGTTGTTATTATTGACATGTACATGTACGTGCCGAAGCGCTAAGTAATTTTTTTACACGTGGTCACTCACACACTACCAATGTTGACAGAGTCTGTAGGTGTGGGTATAAGGTCTATGCAAGGCAAAACAACAAAAAATATGGTACCTATATGTGGAAAACTATTGTCCGTTGGAATGCGGGTTTTTATTAATTCCGCTGGCTATCGATTCCACCGGACTTTATTTGTGTTGTTTTTCCCGACTGTTTTTTAAAAAATAACCGATGTATCATATATACAGATTTTTTTTGTAATTAACAGAATAGTTACACGCAGTTTACTATATAGTAAATTTTTTTATATAAATAATCGTCATACATTGTCGTCCACAACGGAAAAAATACAATATACCCAAACAAATTATTTTACAAAATGTATGGGTATTATATCCCCCAATTGTTGTACATATATTATGGTAGGAAAAACAATAGAAACAATGTAATATTCGCCCTACTAACCTAATCTACTAATTGTTATTTTTACGAAATTAAGTAAAGTTGCAACTTTTTTTAAATACCTAGTAAGAATTAGATTATTTATATGTACCTAACGCTTTTAAATTTTGTTTTATTATTATAAAAATAAATAATTTATAAATATCCAGCGGGTTCATAGTTGCCGGAATTTAAATTTTAATCAGTGGTGGCTAAGCCCTCCTTAGTTGTGTCACTGTTGTCCCGATTAGGCCATATACCCTTGAAAATATATCCAGCAAGTGAAGAACTGATACCTAGTTTCTGTACGGATCAAATTCAATTTACGCGGCTAATAATCGTAAGAATAATCGTAAGAATAATAATAATAATAATAATAATAATAATAATAATAATAATAATAATAACTAGACTCCAACGGCATAGCACAATATATTGGTGTGTTAAACAATTTTAATTTTGTTATGTTGGTCACGCCTATGAGAAGAACGCGTTACTATACCTCGTTAGCTGAAATCGTTTAGCGATCTTATCAATCTCCGCGTTCGCCGTTCTCCAGTCGCCACCTTTGTAATATATTGTCGATTTGTGGTTAGCGTTGTCGTAGTGCAATAGTTATTTCTCACGAATCATCGTTGTTGCAGCTTAGTGAAGAGACGGTAAACGGATGTTGAGTTTAGCGTTTTGTTACATTTAGAGTTCCGGTTTTTCATCGTCAAATAGTGTTTCAATTTTAATAACTTCGTATTGAATCATTTTGAATGAGTAAGTAGGCAATTGTAATTTGTAATAAGTTATATATTCGTTCATTTAGAATGTAGCCATAGGTAGGTCGATTGTGTGATTAAATGGAAACTGCTATCGCATAAAATATATTTTTCTTTTATTATCGAATGTTATATGTTAGAATGGTATACTTTTACTTTACTAATATTAGTACATTGGCCAAAATGGATGATATATATTATATATATACTCTATTCAGGTTAAGAGTTTATGGGTCATGCAGACTGAGCCGCCAAACCCGTAGAACCCTCTAGGCAACTACAAGACACTTTAACATTGCATGTTAATCGTCGGCAATCATTGTCGATCAACATTAATCACACATTGTGGGCGTCTAAAGGTGGGGATGCACCGACACGACCAGTTTTTGTTGGCCGGGCTGTATACTCTTCTTATCCTAAATAGAATATATAACCAACGGTACTGTAGATCTAGTATTTATATTAAACACCCAATTTGTGTAAACATGTGCTGTATCAACAAAAATTCAAACAACATAATCATCATCAGTTTCACAATAGTGAGGAAAACAAAATAATGTTGGCCCAATGCATAATAATGGATTGGATGCCATGACTAAGGTTATACATACAATTCAAATTGTTTTGGTTCAATGTCAATTAATCCTATGGTTAGGTACAACTACCTATCAGACAATATTCTGAATAAAATATATTATTATATTTCTCAAAAACAATAACCTATAGGTAACAATAGTAACAATAGTTATTTATTTATTTCGCAAATCAGATGAAGTATAAAAATACCTAGTTTAAATAAATAATAAAAATACAACAAATATGCCTATGTGCTACCTCATCTACCTAGGTGTCTTGGAAACCATTTTAAATATCATATCATCAATTTGCACATAAATTAGTTATAAGTCTTATAGCTTAAACAAACATATAATTATAAGTATATATTCTTCTACTAATGTAACTGGTATCAAATTATAATACTACATTTTTTGACAGATATAATGTAACATATTACTTTTTGTACATACCCAAGTAATAATTAATGACTTCCTAATTTCTTTTTCACAAATTTTTTTATATTGTACTTATTGTACTACATGATTTTTGGACTAATTAATATAAACAAGAAAGAATCTTTGAAATAGTATTTATGTAATACTTATGAAAAATGGTATGTCAACACATACATTTTTTAATTTATTTACTTATAACAATTTTTTTTTCTATTAGTTATTGGTATAGTATATAGAATGAAGTATGTTGAACACATTTTTGATAAATTATATCGCCTAATATATTATACTATTAAATATTAATTATACTTTTAATATTATTTCATAGGTATTTATAGAGATCTAAGTTTGAACATTTGCAAATGAACTTATTTTTTCATTGCAATTTTCTAAAAATTTGACTTTTAATGTATTTTTCCTAACATAATTCATTTTTTAAGTTGTATGGTTGGTATGTTATTTAAATATTTATTATTTAATAAGGAATTAATCGACTGTGAATATGAATTTAAGTTAAAATATATAGGTATTTACACCCGTATTTACATGTTAAATAAAACATATTTATACTATAAATAGTTTTGACTTTCTTGTGTTAACACTAAGTACAATGTAATTTTTAATAACGTATACTACTACCCTTACCTACTCATAAATATAAGTTATTGTGAAATTATTTAAATAACAAAAAATGTAGACAAGTACTGCTCTGCTGCACAGTAGTTGTCAAGCTTGTAGTTGTAATGGATGTGTTATATTTGAATTCATTGATAAATCATTGCATATAAAAAACGATTCTGAGCTAAGATGTTGTATCATTCTAGCATATTTATATAAATAATAAATAAATACATTTTAAATAATCAAAAAAAATAAATTAAAATTGAAATTAACTCGTGGCTATAAATAGTGTAACTTTCAGGTGAACTTTTTTTATTTGATAAAGGTAGACAAATTTGTTGGGAATCATCTATTAAAATATCTAATGTTAGCTATGAACTAGCTCAAAGTAGCTTGAAAATTATACCATTTATGGAAAATGGTCATTTTAGCATTAGGTAAAAATTAAACTAGTTAATACCTAAACAACATTTTTTTTTTTGAAATACAAGTCATAACAATACATTATTTTTGTTAAAATATCCAATTTCAAGAAAAAATTTAACTGAATTGCTCATACAAAATTGATGTAGTTTCACATAAAACTTTTTATAAACTCCAGCAAAAATAAACTTATGTTGGATCTTGTTTATACATTTTCATGATTTCAATGAATTTAATAAAAAACTGTGACTATTTTTAATATTTTTTTTAAACATTCCCAGAACTACTCAAGAGGAATGATTACATTGAACTGTATTATATGGAACTGTATTACATTTTTAAGCTATTTGACTTACAAACAAAAATATTATCATATATAAATCAAAAATAAATTAATATGTTCACAATTTCAAATGTTGATAATTATTAATTAGCACATAAAGAACCAAAATTACATCATGTTTAGAAATTGTTAATTTCAAATTGATAATATAAATATTTGATAAAAATTTCAAGTCTGCATTTTTTTTCCAGTTATTTTGAAAATTACTAGGAATTTTTGATTTTTACCTCAAGTAAATTAAATTTGCATCATTTAAAAGTAATTAAAAAAAATGAAAAAAAATTGTAAAATGTTCTTAATTCTAAATGTAAAACTGATTTTAAGAAATGTATACATTTTTAATTAAAACATTTTAGGAATTCAAGTGCACCTATTCTACCAATTTAAAAGAATTAAGATAAGTACATACAATAAGGAACTATGTAGTTTTGATTTAAAAATCAAAAAATTAAGAGTTGAATTAACTATTATGACATCAGATTTCTCTAACTTAAATTTGATTTTAAATTAAAATAGAAACTTTTAATATCAAGTGTTTGAGTATCTACTAACAAAGTATGAAAAATACATTCAGTATCATTTAAGTGTAATCACTTATACAATGTGATTTATAAGTTATAATAAATAACAACATTTTTTAATCATAATTTATAGGGCTATTTTTTTTATTCATTTCTTATTGGCAACATTGTGACTGCAGTTATTCTACCAATTTGCCACTCTTATACTCTACAGAAATATTTTAATAATATTATACAATACTCGAAATGGATGATGTAAAAGTGGTTTTAATGACGAATTAAATAGTATTAGAAGTTAAGTGTATTTAGTGTATTAAAAAATATTTGATTATTATCAGTGGAACTGTTGTCAATTTAACTTATACATCATTCACAAATGTGCACTTTTAAAATATAATTAATAATTAGAAAAACAATATTAATATAGTTTTACCATGTCCATTGTCTCTTAAAAAAAGTGTTAAAATTGTCATTTGTATTGATTCCTTTCCGATTCGTTTCAATAAGATACCTGTAATAGCTATTTGTTTATAAATAGATAATATTATACTTTGGAAGCATGTCAAGAGTTGTATCACACATATCATATTTTACAAATTTTAGCTACAGAGTCCCCCTCCAAAATCTTTCTATCCTTTAAATGTTTTGATTAATTACCATCAGTGTGATAGAGTGGTAGGATTTTCTAATTTACGACATGGGTCAATGGGGTAAATGAAAATTAAATTTACATGTTTTGCCACAACTTTTTAATTTTGTAGTTATTTTATAATTTTTGGTTTAGATAAAAACTATTTAACTATACAAAATATGCATCTAACATTTCAATCAAAAGTAAAAATAGTTTATTACTTAAAGAAAAAAAAAATGTACATATTTTGCCCCAAACTTCTGGGATAAGTGAAAATAACTGTTTCCAACTGCAAGTGTTATACTGAACTTACATAAGGGGCAAATTAAATTTTTCTATTGCAGCTATAATTATATTATTTCATATGTTCAGTAGGTACCTACAAATTTCCATCTGGCCCAAATAGTATAGTGTGTGTGGGGTAAATGAAAATAAAAGTATAATTGATGATGTTATATGCTTGGAGCAAATGAAAATTTGTTTGAAATACATTAAATACAATCTAACTAATCAAAAGGTATTCTTAATTATTTGAACATTATTTAGTACAGTTTAATGTTTACTTGCTATTTCATAAACTTTTTATTTATATATTTATATAAACAGTTGTTTGTTTTCATATATAATGATAACAAAAATTTAACATAAAAAAATAACAACGTACAGTAAAAATTATAAATAAAATAACAAATTAACGTTCTTCTTATGTTCAGTTGGCGTTGGTAATATTGCAAGGATCATTTCTACTGTAATATCTGACTAGTCATTTTCAACAATATAAAAATCAGCCTATGATAATAAGTATATTTGATGATATTATTGTGAATAAAGTAATTTACTCGGTTACCGGTATTTTTCCCGAATCGAAATTCCCGAATGAACTTTTTCCCGAATTTTTTAATATCGATTCGGGTTTACGGCCTAAACCTTTTTTTCCGAACCAATTTTTTGCCGAATGGCATCTTTTCCAAAAGTCCGTAAACCTGAAATCTTTTTTTCCCGAACACCTTTTACCCGAATCGATATTAAAATCGATAAATAATTATATAAATTATTATGCATTAAAAAAATTAATAACATAATAAATGATGTAGTGTTTTAATTAAATATTTAAAAATCGATTAATTATAATACATAAAAGCGTCCAATTACCTATGTTATCGAAGACTTTATTTATAATAATAATAAAAAAAAATACATATAATAATTATTGTTGGATTAGATTAGCTTTCCCATTGGAAAAGAGAATGAAGTTGTTAATAGAAGTTGTTTATTTCGACTACTTATGTCATGCAGTGGCGCCAAAGTCTAAAATTTTACCTATGACATTAGACACCTCCACTTAAAATGTTGACACCCACCTATTCCTTAAAATTACCTTACCATAAAACAAGTACATTTTTTTATGTTGTCTATTAGACAAAATGTATTGTCAACATTTGAGAATAACACATAAATAAGTAAAATATATCAGTTTCTTTATTTTTTTTTTAATACTTTATACATTTAAATATGTTTCTTACTATATTTAGCTACTTTTTTATTATTAGATTTAAAATATAAGTGCTTTTTTACTAGCAGGAGTTTTAGATGCAAATATATTAATAATATCTTCTTTGTTTATTTCTATGTCTTGTTTACAAGATATTTTCATCAAATCTTCTAAACGATTTTCAGAAGTAGTAGTGCGAAGTTGTGTCTTAATTAATTTAAGCTTGGAAAATGTTCGCTCTGTACTGGAACTAGAAACTGGAAGTGTGACACAATCTTAATGGCAATGAAAAGATTTGGAAATGCTGAATTCATTTTAGTAAGGCATAACATTTTAAATAAATTATTGATGCATCCTGAATTTTGAAAAGTTTTATCGTGTGCTGCTTCTTCTTCATTTTCTGAATCTGAGTTTGTAAAGTTATCCAAGTCTGAATCACACTGTATGGTATTTTCATTATGAATTCTAGTAGGCATATCAATACTTTTCTTTAAATCAAAATAATTTCTGACAAATTGCATATACTCAGTTTTTAGTTCTTCCATTGATAAGAATTGATAAATACTACACAACATTTTAAATGCATCTATAGGGAGTTTTTTTGGGTGTTTATTTAGTTCTATAATGCGTTTTTCAGAGAAAAGTGATAAATCTCTTAAAATACCAATTTGGTTATTATTAAATCGTGTTTCTAATTCGGCTATAGTAATATCGAGAGAAAAATAAAATGTATTTATTTTCATTTCTTTTAAAGAGTCCAAGATTGGCTCATCATTCTGTTCTTCATCAAACTGTCGAGGAACCTTTCGTTTTCGAATTTCTTTCAATGGTTCAAATTCAGTGTGTATAGTGGTTTTAAAATGTTCAGCATCAGCTATAATGTTTTTAAATTCGTTGTTGTTATTTCTTAAATATTTTAATTGGCAAGTACCAGAAATTAATAAATCTGTTGCTGTAAGTAAATCAATATCACATTTTTGAAAAACATTATTAAGTGGCTCCAATACATAAAATATTGTTTTTAAAAAAAATGATGTGTATAGAAACTTTGAGGACTTGAAATAATTTAAAAAACCACTTACTGCAGAAACAACTTTAACATCTGACAAATCTTCAACTTGGCGAATTTCTTCTAAAGTCTCTATTATAGCGTTAAACTTTTTGTGTACTGTGTTCAATGCTGTAGCATGAGACATCCACCTAGTAGTTGCTACCCTTTTCATAGAATGTATTTGTTCTCCTTTATAAAGCTCACTCTGTTTTTGCTGAAAAATGCTTACTCTCTTTTTACTACACCATAAGAATGAGTAAAGAGATTCTAAATTCCCAAAAAGATTAAATGTATCAATACCTTTTGACGTTGCTGCTACAACAACCAAATTTAGCCTGTGGGTGTGACACCAAATAAATGTAGCATGATTATTTTTTTCTTTGATATGAGCTTGGAGACCATTATACTCACCAGACATATTACTTGCCCCATCATACGATTGTCCGATTAAGTTTGTCTTCCATTCAAAGCCTTCTCTGATCATTACATCTTCAAAAGTCTTGAATAACACTTTTCCTGTAGTTTTATCAGACTCTTTAAGTGCAATTAAACGCTCATAAACAGTTCCCGAATTATCATTGGCATACCTTACAATAAATGAAATTTGTTCTAGATGAGTCGAAAGTAGAATCAATTGAAATGCTAAATAATTTTGCAGCCAATATTTCCAATTGTATTTTATTAGAAATGTTTTCAGCTACACTGGATGTAAGCTGATTTTGTTTATCCGATGATACAAACGAAAGTTCTTTTCTCCCTTTTAATTTTATAAGAGAAATGTGACTGGATAACCGGGAGAATGTGATGCAATAAGTTTGACTAAATCTTTGAAATTTCCTTTTATATTTTCAGACCATGCTTCTCTATGTCCACGAAATGCTAATTGGTGTTTTGCCAAATAACACACAATATCTATTAGTTGACTTACAATTTGTCTATTTGTGGATACTTGCATTTTACGAGCATACTCCAAAAATGGCAAAACTGGCAATGTTGTTTGATTGATTTTCAAAACAACTGATGAGTTGTATGGCTTGTTGAAATTTCATGAGCAGTAATATTATTTTTTGCATTTTGCCAATTGCAGTAACCATTTTGAGTCCATGACTTGATTGATGCATTAGACTTACCATCACTATATAACATGCAACACAAACAAAACATTTTATTCAGTCGTGGGGAACATGACAACCAATCTCTAGATAATTTTGATCCATCAAGCATTATCCTTTGATACCACAATTCATTAAAATGACCTTTCCGATCAGTCTTATCTTTTGGAAAAATTCCATCAGGTAGGTCATCAGCTAATGGTTGACAAGGCCCTAGTTGAACTATGAAGCGCTTTTCTTCAGGTGACATGTTCTTTTTAATGTATAAATAAGGATCATTTTTCCAACGAAGAAATGTTTCATAATGCTCTATAATATAATAATTTATAAGTACATTAAAAAATGTTATGTATAGAAGACTTATAATAATAATAAACATTACAATTCTGTTATACCTTTTTGAGTAGATTCAGTAAGTTCAGTTAGTGGTGAAGGACAATCAAATATACCTTTTTCATTCCCTATTGTTTTGTCTTCAATCCCATATGTTGTATTTACAAGAACATCTTTAATATGATAAAATAGAAATTGTATATTATTAGTAATGTAAAATGTCAACTTATAAATTCTATTAAACCTTTTTGAGTAGATTCAGTAAGTTCCGTCGTAAGTTCTGTTGACTGTTAGTGGTGAAGGACAATGAAATACAACTGTCTCATTTTCAGTTTATTAAAAAGAAATTACATAATAAAGACATGATTTAATTATAAACATTACTAAAAATATCTAACTTTTAATCAGACAAAAATTAGTTAAATATTAACTATATAAAACTGAAAATATGTAAGACTAATTTATTGTTATAATATATTGTAACTATGTTACCATTGTTACCTATATTATTATTACTTATTAGTTACAAATACTAATAAGTATTAAGTAATAATAGTGTTGAACGGTTGAATGTTCATAGGTACAAATAAACACTAGGAAAAAAATAACTTTGAAATTTAAATAAGATATCAATTAATGTTAATTTACCTTTTAAAACCGTAAACTATTTACATTTTACATTTAGATCAAATTATACAATTGCAGCTAATGATCTTAACATTTAGGTATTAGGTAAAAACTAAACATTATAGTATATTTATAATATACTATAGTCTATAGAATTTGGTAGTTAAAATAAGTAATAAATAACATAAAACTATTCATTACATTTTTTCCACATATTTAGTCAAGTTTTTACTCTCTCAAAATATACATACTTACCTACCTATTTAATGACAAAAAAAAAATACAGACATAAACAGTCCTTCAATTTTTTCAAAATTAATAAAAGAATTTTAAGGTAATAATTGATTAGGTAGGTCTTAAACTTAAAATAGTATTAAAATATTGATTATTAGTTATCATTACTACTAGCATATTAACAATATTGTTTTTTAGTAGTAAAAATAGTTTTTATAATAGTAAAAAAAATTTAAAAAAATTAGTTTTAACCCAACCAACACTACAAAAACTGAGTTTAGCTTTCCATAGTAATTTTGAATACCCGAGCGGCCGAGCCCATAAAAGAATAACTGAAATTGAAATAATAGACACTATCAACACTATAATTATAAGTACCTACTTATAAAATAATGTACAGGGTCTAGTACTGAAATAGAATGCAATTCTAAATTTTATTCTAGTAATATATATTCTGATTTAAGTGTGATAATTAATATATTTATGATTATAAAACATTAAAACTTACCTGACTTTTCATTGGAAGTTATAAAAAAATTTCTAAAATTTTGAGTAGAACATTTTGCTTTTTTTTCTTTTGTAGTAGAATATTTTATTTTACAAGATTCTATATTATGTTTGTTCCAATTAAATCTACTAACTTTGATTATATCCCTCTCACGGCCACAATATTTGCATTTCAACATGATCACGATCTTCAATTTTTTTTATATTACTTATTAATAATATCCAATTTTAAATGATTTAAGACCTAATTCAATATTATTTCTAAAACTGATTTATGATTTAACAATTTAAAACCGTAAATAATAAAAATAATTATCAATATTGTACAAATAAATTACACACACGATAAACTGACAAAAACGTAAAGTGATGACTGATGAATCGTAGATGCCAGATAGACAACAATAAATTGTTTTGCCGAATTATTGGAAGTACGAAAGCATACCGTAAAATTAGCTAAATTAATAAATTATGTCTATGTTAGGTTACGGCTAAATTTAGTACTCAGCTACACACAACAGTTCAAAATCGGGTTTCTTATCGCAACCGCGAATGTCTATAAATATCCAATTAATAAATACAAAAATAATATCGGCAATGAATTTATGAATATAGTTTTATTTCACAGATTATTTAATTTCTATTCCCACGTATACCGTATATTATCTAACCGTATTTTCGAAACGTCTTATTTTATGATTACATTTGGTTGTCTCACAGATTACTAGAATAATATTATAGCTTTGTAAGTAGGTACTAGGTAGAAGCCAGTAGGTATTACATTTTTTTAAATTTGTACACTAAATAACTAAGGTCATCCCCTACCCACCCACCAAATTCACCTATGACATTTGTCATAGGTAAGCATATACTTTGGCGCCACTGATGTCATGTATATGTCGCATCCACTTAGTGTAATCGTATTTTTCATGAAATGGATATCCATTTCATGAACTACGATCATATCGTGTAAGTCAAATTTTAGTTCATGGAATGGACATATATTTTATCCATTTCATGAAATGAAAACTCTTATTTTACACTTTGTGTAATATTTTAATTACATTCCTGATTTACAAATTGGTGATTGCGTCTTAATAACAGTACCTAAAGTAGATCGAGGACCTTCAGATCCCGCCAATGTGATTGCAGTTATTGTCAATCAGAACAAACATAAACTTCACCAACTCGGAACTCAATATGGTTTAGTAAAAGGGTGGTACAATTCAGCAAATTTGAAACCCGCGACATCTAATTTTTTAAAAATTACTGAAGTTAATAATGATAAAGAACTCACATTACGTGAAACAGTTTCTCATATTTCTGGGGGACAAGGTTTTTTAAGTTGTACTTGTAAACGCCAATGTGAATCAAAACGATGTGCTTGTTTTAAAGCTTCTGTAAAGTGTAACAGTCGTTGCCATAACACTAATATTTGTAAAAATAAGTAATAATTTATTATTTATATAAATAATATTATTATGATGATTATTATAATTATTTATATTTAAATAATTTATAATTTATTTTTATTATTATAATAAATAATTATAATAATGTAATAGATTAAAAAGTAAACTTAATTTAAACTGATTTTATTTTTTCATGACAAATCAGAGTTTATTAATATAATATTTAGTATTTAAAGATTTCGATTTCAAGAAAATTTATAGTATAAAGGTAATTATATTATTATATAGTTGCTATATTATAATAATCTGATTGTATTTTTTCATAACAAATAAGAGTTTAATATAATATGTAATATTTAAAGATTTCGATAACGAAAAGTTACCTGTTGATGTAATTAATTTAAAATATTACACAAAGTGTAAAATAAGAGTTTTCATTTCATGAAATGGATAAAATATATGTCCATTATATGATCGTAGTTCATGAAATGGATATCCATTTCATGAAAAATACGATTACACTAAGTGGATGCGACATATACACAGACATAACTATAATAATATAATATTGCACATTTAAAAATTAGAATAGTTAATTACTTTATAAACATATTATAAAATATACTTAGAAATATAATGTATTTTGTCAAAATTTGAACTTTAAATTCTTAAAAAAAAAAAAAATGTGACTGTACTTTTAATAATTTTCAACTGTCATTGAAACAATATATTAGAAGCCTTATATTCAATTTTCAAACTGTTTGAACCACTGAATAATCAACTCCCAATTTTTGAGTAAAAATTACTATTTTACCTTAATTTTTTTTTGTTTTCCCCTTTGCTTTTGAAAACTACTGGGAATTTTAACCACTAACTAGATTCACTTTCCCATCGATAAAGAAAAAGTAGAAAATCGAAGCATTATTTCGACTACTTATCGTTACACAGACACAAATAATAAATAAAATAAAAAACACTTAATTTAAAATCAATAAATTTATCGCTCCGCTCAAAATCTAAAAAAAAAAAATTTATTAGTTTTAAATCAGAATATTCTATTGCTGTAAGCAAAATGATACCTATTTTATTGTTGGTTAATACCTACTTAAATCTATAACAATTGTTCACCAACATATAAACTGTAATTGCATAATAAAGTACCTATATTTTTGATTTGTATTGTTATATTTAAGTTTTATTAGGACCTACTTCCATTTTGCTCTAAAAAAAAAATTAATAAATCCTGACCGTTTTCCAATTTCTTTCAATAAGGAATTAATAATAAAAATAATGTTTTTGTTCAACACAAGTATGATTGTTATTAAAATAGTAACAACAAATAAACATTAAACAATTAAAAAAAAAATTTCCATGAACTATTCAAAATTATGAAGGCACATATATTTATTATAATTATTTAACTTTTTATATTACTTTGAAATTTCTTCGTTTTTCCATTGTTAATTGCTTCACACCGTTTGTTATTGCTCGGTACTTTAGATTGTTCTGGAATATGTATATTTTTGAACTTTTTTACATTAATATCTGTCTGAATTTGTTTCACAATATTGAGCCACATAAATATATTTGGTTTTTCTGTATAAGACTGTAGTGGCTAAATATTTAAATAATTCCCCAACCCGGGGGCGTATTAGGAAACCCAGGACGCCACAGAGCGCCTTATGTATACCACGTTCTCATTGGCCCATTTCAAATTTCCCTCTTTCTTTTTTATCATTTATCAAATAATTAAATTTAATATATTAATTTAAATATTATATTATATTATTTAATTTAAACAAATTAAAATAACTATTTAGTAGGAATAGGTACCTAACTAATATTAAACAATATTATTATGTTATTATAATTCAATAAATTAATTTAGAATATTATGATCTCTACACAGTTATTTTTATTTTTTACTTTAGTAGGTACCTATACCTACTTCAGAGTGAACATTTCTTACTGGACTAAGTGTATTGTACTTGTACACACCTTTTGTGTTAGCTAAAAAGATTGTCTAGGTTCTTCCTAACATAGAAACAAAATACCAATCTTACTTAAATGTTTTATTTTTACTAAAACATAAGATTCTTAATTTAAATAGGTAGGTACCTACCTTACTAAAAGTAATATTACTTTATTAATATATGTATTGTATTTTTAATAAAGACATAACTATTTTTAGAGGAACGAATTGAACTAGTGTTCAATGATTATTTTAATATTATATATGGAATGGTAGCTACTGAAGCTAACGGTTTAAAAATCCAATTAAAGAAATAGTTGTAACTTCACATAAATGGTGCAAAAACAATTTTGGACGTCTAGTTTGGTAGTCTAGTTCATCGATGATGGAAAAGCCCTGTTATTATTTTAAATTTTATATTTGTAGGTACACTACATTACTACCTACATCAGCAGTGGTTTATAAATAATATTTTTTTACACATTTATTAAACTAATTCAACCTTCATAAAATGTTATGCAAGTATTAAGTACACAAATATTAAGGTAGGTAAAAAATAATACATACATGTCTACCTACATAGACAGAGGTAGGTAGGGGTTACACTATCATTGAAAATATATAAATATTAGACAAAAAAAAAAATGTTACAAACATTAAAACTGTGAACATATTTTAAATTATTTTTTTTTACTATGAAGTTTTTACTATTCAACTATGTCAGTTGGGCTCTGAATGTGATTTAATTGTCCTGAATGTACAACGTGACTCCCTAAATAACAAAACTTTACTAACAAAATTCAAAAATTTGACCTACCACATAATACTTTATAGGTGTTACAAGTTCCTATATAGATTATAATGACAATTATTATAAAATATACCATTCAATTTTATTATAATTTGATAAGGTAACAATTTTGAACTCAGTTTTACCTATTTTATTTAGCAAACAATAATTAAACAATTTGTTATTATATTACATTAAATTTTGTTCATTTAATGATGTAGGGAAGTTTATCTTCTAAGTTTATTATAAATTATAATCTAAATATATCAAACTGATAACAGTATACCTAGTCACAAATAATAATATAATTTTATGTAATTCCAGTATAAACTTTATAATGAAGTCATAAAATATTAATTCGAATGAAAAAAATCTATGTAAAAACAATGAAAAATACATGTTATATGTTCAGTGACCTCTACCATGGGATTTTGCATTTGATTGTCCTAAATTAATGTTTTTTCCAATGTTGTGTTTTTTTTTGGTGACTTTATTTTGAGGAACTGATTTTGGAGGTCTACCAGCTGGAATTCTTCGAGAGCCACGAGTTACACCTTGTCTTCGACGAGAAATTGAAGTTGGTTGAACCTTTATTTGTCCCTTTCTTTTAGTTGCCACACTTAGTCCTCGGCTACATGTCACCATTAATTTTGTTAATTGTTGTGCATTTTTTATCACATTTAGATTTTTTGTTAATTTTTGACGAATATCTAATGGCACATCATTTAAAAACTCTTTGAATCTTAAAAACTCTTTTTCAAGTTCATCATTTGCCTTGTTACTTGCAACTTTATCATCAGCTAAAAATGGTTGAAGGATATTGGTATCATTTATATTTGAAATGTCTTCAGATCTAGTGAAGGACTCAATGTCATTACTAGTATGGGTCACATAATCAATGTTACTATGTTCACATTCTTCTTGAAATTGAATACCACTTTCATTTTCTTTTAAACCCAGGAACCATGACTGAGAAGGGCACTTGTCACCAAGAGCAAGTTGCCCAAGTGCATATCTTTCAGTGACAGTTATAGGTGGTGCATTAGGTAGAGATAAATTGAAATGTTTGTGTAAAAAGGCTTGGTGTTTGCAAAATGCACCAGTAAATCCAACGTAACAATCGCAAACACCAATTTGAATATCTATAGTATAAACTGCAGAATTCTCAGTATCAGAACTTGGCACAGAATAACATGTTTCACTTATTATAGTTACTTGATCAATATTGAAATTTGACATTCGAGAACAAAGTTTAGTATAATTTCGTTGAATATTATCCCGGCGATTATGTGCATGATCTAGTATTCTAAGAATTAAATAGTCTTCCCACACATAACAAATGAATTCAACTAGAGCCACTACATTATATGCCTTAGTTCTGTTTAATATAATTTCTTTCAATATTCGTATGCATGCTTCAGCATAGTTGTTAGTATTGTTTCCTCTGGTTATAATATCATGTCTAAACATTAAAACCCACTCATTTTTTCTCTTGAAATAACTTTCAAAGCGTTTAACAAAATTAGGAAATTCATCCTTTAAGTTCAAAATATTGGAAGTAGCTTCATTCAAATTGACTTCATCTGCAGCATACAATACCTAAAATAAATAATTTAAGTTGTAAGTCCATATTTCCTGGAGAATATATATTTATGAATGTATTTATCAACTATTTATTAGAAAATTTAAAATGTTATGCATGGGACTTTGAATGGGCTTTTTATTATTTATAATTTAAAATATTAATTCAAATATTTTTACTATTTTTGTGTCAATTGTTTAAATGGCAATAAATAAATAAATCAATTATAGTTAAAATATATACGATATGCCAATTAATTAGTAATTACTTACTTTTTGGAACATCCGCATTAAAGGCAAACCTTCAACACCATATTTTTAGTTTCATGTAGCCAACCCCATTCTTTTTGTAGTACATGAAATGAACACAGGAGTAATCTAGATGATGGCCAAAGTGTCTTTAATGCTGATCGTTCTGCAGCAGAATCATCGGTCATAAAGCCAATAGGTACCTGTAATATGAATAACTAAAAACTTTAACAATATTTTTATACACATTTAAAAGATTGATTTTTAAATGAATATATTTCAATACAAAATGTAATAAAAATAAATATTTGTTTATTTACAGTACCTTATTACCACCAAAGCATAATGGGTAATGCTTTTTCAGAAGCCCAAAAGCATTTTTATAACTATCACTTGATTGGCCCTCATGCATAATCATTGCTATGGGAACTGCTCCAGCATTTGACACTGCAAGTACAGTTGTGAGAGTAGTCTCCATTGTATCACAGCTACTTGTGCTATCACAAAAAATTAATTCTTTGGAGGATGACAAATGCTGGACTCTTTTCATGAAAGGAGTAACTACCAAGACTGCCCATGGTTTTTCTTCATGAATTAATATTGAAATACCTAAAAAAAAAAAAACATTTTAATTTAGTAGGTACCTATAAAATAAATCAAATTGAAATGGTATAGTCAAATCTCACCAGAGTATTAGTTAATACTTGAAGTTAATATTAATATTTTAAAATAATTCAATTTACCTATAGTATCAACAAATATTTTACCTTTTTCAGCATATGATTGAGTCTTTTCTTTTAATTTTTCTAATGGGTTATTTACACAACCAAAATTATTTTTTCGCCATTTTTTGTGTAAATATGCCACAGTTTCTTTATTTGGGTTTTTTGAACCATTTGCTAAAGTCTCCCAACAATTTTCATCCAATAATATTTTGCTTTCATGTAAGCGTATCGCTTCAGCAGCACCCATTCCATCCTCAAAATACATATTAAACACTTGCTCCACCTTTAAATAATAATCATAATTATTTAATTAAACATCTATTTTTAATTATTAATATACCTAATATGTATATTATGATGAAAATGTCTTATTAAAAATAATATTTAAAAAAAATATAATGATTTAACCTTTCCAATATGTGCCTATGTAATTGTGTACTTAAAATAAAACAATTTTTTAATTAAAAATTCTAAAACAATAGTTAATAAGTTACTGCTATAATTCTATGCATTGATATATTATAATATATTAGTATAACCACCTAATGTACACCTTGACAGCTTTACTATATCTACAAACTACATATTGTATTGATGTACAAGCACATTATTAAACATACCTACTAATTTAATAAAATAAACTATTACCTCAGGTGTTATCCGTAAAAATTTCATTGAATCACTTGTATTGACTGAATGATTATGACTTTCATTCATGGATATTTTAGCACAAAGAGGGGGGTCTCTTAACAAAAATGTATCATTTTTTCTGGTGTTACGGTTGTTTTTTTTAATTAGTATGTCAAATTTTGCATCACAGAATGTGTTTCTAATTGTTTCATTACATTTTACTTTGTTCACCTTACTGTGCTGGCATACCCAATACTTATGAAACATTACTCTGAAAAAAAAAATGTCTTATACATTAATATTAATCAAATAATGAGAACTATTTTTACTTACCTTGATGGATTGTCAAGCTGACCAACACGAATCCAATTAGTTTTCGAAAATTCTTGGTAAAGCATTATGAAATTCTCAACTTCATTTACACTATTAATATTTGCTCTAAGAATCGAGGTCTTTTCATTTATATTAGAAACTTCATTTGATAGAACCGCAATGATATTATTATTTTTTAAAAACTTAATGAATTCGTCCATTATGAATACAATATAATTGATTATTCAGAAATGCAGAAACAGAGAACTACCACCATCAAGTTAAATACCTAATGAGAACGCAAACAACCAGAGCTTAAAAATACCTAACTAATGAAAATGCTAAGAGGCTTTAAACACTAACAACTTAAAATTAAAAGTACAACTACAACGGAGATATACAACTAAAGTTTAAACATGACAGGCATTGACAGCAAGTCAAAAATCAATTTAATATTCCTGTTAACAAACTAATAATAGCTGGTAGGTAGTCTGGTAATCAATAAATAAACAATGTGACTATACTGTTATCAGTTTGATATATTTAGTATTTAGATTATAAATAAGGAACTATAATATCTACATTTATTTTAGTGGCGACATCAATTAATTAATAATTAATAAACCAAGTAGGTACCAAGATGTAGATAAGATAAACTTCTGTTTACATTTTTGATATTTAGGAAGTCATGTTGTATATTCAGAGCTCAACTGATGTGCCACGTGGTACCTGTGATTGTTTTCTAGCTTTTTCACCTCTAAATACTATGCATAGACAGAAATTTAACATGCGAGGCGGTCATCATAGTAAAAAAAATACTTTAAAATATGTTCACAGTTTTAATGTTTGTAACATTTTTTTTTTTTGTCTAATATTTATATATTTTCAATGATAGTGTAACCCCTACCTACCTCTGTCTATGTAGGTAGACATGTATGTATTATTTTTTACCTACCTTAATATTTGTGTACTTAATACTTGCATAACATTTTATGAAGGTTGAATTAGTTTAATAAATGTGTAAAAAAATATTATTTATAAACCACTGCTGATGTAGGTAGTAATGTAGTGTACCTACAAATATAAAATTGAAAATAATAACAGGGCTTTTCCATCATCGATGAACTAGACTACCAAACTAGACGTCCAAAATTGTTTTTGCACCATTTATGTGAAGTTACAACTATTTCTTTAATTGGATTTTTAAACCGTTAGCTTCAGTAGCTACCATTCCATATATAATATTAAAATAATCATTGAACACTAGTTCAATTCGTTCCTCTAAAAATAGTTATGTCTTTATTAAAAATACAATACATATATTAATAAAGTAATATTACTTTTAGTAAGGTAGGTACCTACCTATTTTAATTAAGAATCTTATGTTTTAGTAAAAATAAAACATTTAAGTAAGATTGGTATTTTGTTTCTATGTTAGGAAGAACCTAGACAATCTTTTTAGCTAACATAAAAGGTGTGTACAAGTACAATACACTTAGTCCAGTAAGAAATGTTCACTCTGAAGTAGGTATAGGTACCTACTAAAGTAAAAAATAAAAATAACTGTGTAGAGATCATAATATTCTAAATTAATTTATTGAATTATAATAACATAATAATATTGTTTAATATTAGTTAGGTACCTATTCCTACTAAATAGTTATTTTAATTTGTTTAAATTAAATAATATAATATAATATTTAAATTAATATATTAAATTAAATTATTTGATAAATGATAAAAAAAAAAGCGGGAAATTTGAAATGGGCCAATGAGAACGTGGTATACATAAGGCGCTCTGTGGCGTCCTGGGTTTCCTAATACGCGCCCCGGCTGATCCGACATTTACTGAGCAGCCCGCGTAGGTGGGCCGGATACCTACAGTTTTCCGGCGGCGAACTCTAAGCTGCTGATGGTGTACAGCGTCGGTGACCTAGACCGTGTGCTACTGCTCGGGCTAACGTGGTTCTTCGACCATCCGATCGCACCGATTTAAAACTATTTCCCTTTTTTTTTACCACCGCGGCCGTGATCCTATCGACTACATGACGAACCATTGATTATCTGCAGACGACCTGCGGAGTGGAGGCCGGTCGTTCGTCGAAACTCACAGTACATACTCAGATCTGTCAGGCGAGCACACCGTCGCGAACATTTCCGGGGAAACTCGGACGGTGATCGTGGATCAGGAATTCGGGAATATATTACAACACCGCGGTACCTATATCCTATCGGGTGATTGCCGAGTCGTGCTCGACGAGGACGCTGATATTGCGTCCCAAACTGCAGTTGCGTGACCGGCAGATGGGTGCAACTGAGTGTAGTACGAGAACCCCCCCCCCCCCTGACGCATCCGGTTTATCGGACCCAAACTTTTTCGCACACCGGAACTCGGTGTATACGTTCAACGTCCATCCAACGTGTCCCCGTTCCACAGCTAATAGTTCAATACAAGGCAGTGAAGGCCGTGGCGGGGGTGCGACAAATCTGCTGCAGGGATGTTCGGCGACAAGTACAGCTGACGCCTGACACTCACTTCACGTACACGGTCTGCACCATTTACCGAATCTGGTCGAAACGCCACACGTGTATTATGATTGTAGGCCTGGACGCTGCGATAGACCACCTGTGGCGAGTGGCATGGACTGACTCAAACGGTGGACGTCGGCACGAATGATGAGGACAGTGGCAACCTCGGCGGTGCCCGTCATCGCTCATATGTTTACTTTTTATCTTCTTTATCCAATTTTGTAGTGTGTCTGCAATCCGTTACTATTATTATATTTTAATGTACTTTTTGCTCAACTTACTGTTCAATTTATATTTCAACATAATATGTAGGACGGTCATATAATTAATATTAGCTTGAAAATCTATAATTAGTGATCAGTGAAACCAAAATATAAAATATACCTAATAAATATAATGAATGATTTTGGCAATCGGCTAAAATGCTAAATAATGGAGTAAAATACATTTGAGACTTAAATTAGATAACAATATATATTATGTGAAATCATATAGATCGAACTCTCCAGTTATTTTTATTTATGATTTCATTCAATATTTCAACTATCTAGATATTGTTGGCTTATGTAAAATGTATTAAATACAATATTTCCTTTGTTATTAAAATGATAATCGAATACTTCAGCTGTTATCTCAGCCTCTAAACCATAAAATTAAGTAGGTAATTATATGTTATGCAAGTAATTATGTTATAAATTTATCATGAGGAAAAATGTAATAAATCAATCCATTTATTTTTGATTTTACAATAAGTAGGTACCAACCTACCTATTTTATTATTGTATAAAAAAATTTAAAATAATTAACCACGTATACGAGTATAAGTACATAAAAATATATAAAATTGTATTAGAAAGTAATTTTAAAATAAAATTATCTAGTAATTTAAAAGTAGGTACTTACTTAATTTATTGTTCTATAATTATTTTACTAAAACCTTATTATTGAGCTTACTAAAAAATAGAAAGGTATAACCAATAAGTAGTGAACCAAATTTGGAAGAAAAAAGTTCTAAAATCAATTAAATAACTATAGTTGTTGTTAACTAATTACTAAAATAATAAAGACATTTTTGTTGCTAATACAATAACGCATGCTTAAAAATTTTAAAATTATTATAAACAATATTAATATGTATTTTTTAATTTCGTTTTTTTGAAATTAAAAATATGATCAATCCATAAATCATAACCATGAAAACCCCACAAACAACAAAATATTATAGGTATAGGTACCTACTTCTGTTTAAAATAAAGTGACATAAATACTATATACGAGTACCTACACATCCAAATATCCAATGTATTCAAAATGTTAACAAAATATTCGCCAATTTAAAGTACTTAGTTCAATACATTTAGGTCTAGTTTTAGTGTCGGGCTTTTGACCAGTCGGGTAATCACCTCTCCCAATATATTTATAGATTTGGGTAGGTCACCTACTAAATTTTGTTGTCAATCACATACCAAAATATTTCAAGTATCAATATAAAAATGGGACTTTTAATTATAAATTCAAAAGAAAATATATTAAGTTTAGATGAAAGTAATTACTGTACAGACCTATAATGTAATATTTTAAGTTTAAAATATTTAAAAAAAATAACATTTAAATATTTTTGATAGAATATTGTCAAAATATGTAGTACAATATTTGTTTAATAAGTATGATATGATACAATGTTGAAAAAATTTCATAGGATAATTTATAATTTCCCGCGTGCCACGGGACTATTCTATACTTCAATTAGCCATCCCCCCTAGTTTAAAAATTTAAATATTTGTCTTATGATTATATTGCAGACTGTAGTGGGATGTTTCCAAAACATAATTGACATATTATTTTAGGATTAGGCGTAAGATAAAATACAGTCGACCTCGTTACCTAGCAAACCGTGATTTATTATATGAACAACTATTGTCTTACCAGTCAACGTCATTGATCCTTTGATATCAAATAGCAAACACATTGTCTTAACATTTAAAAACCAAACACTCCTCTCAATATTACAATACTTATATAAAATAAAACTTTACAACGAATACGAATTTTCTGTTTAATTTTGTAGATAGTACCTACATAATATAAGTTTATAACATGCAATTAGGTACATGCTATATAATATTATATTTACGAACAGGTAGGTCAGGTGTAGGTACGTATTTTAACGTAATCGAACGTGTAGGTAGCTATAAAGTAAATAACTATAGTATAACTATAACCAGAAAAGTAGAACATATAAGTTATATCTGTACAGAACAAGAATAAGCATAGATTTTTAGAAAATTTTAATCTTCTAATTTCCAAATGTTTGATCAAATACTATATAATATATTATAATATAAATATACTTATATAAGTACTTAGTTTACAATACATTCTTATACATATATGATTATAAACAAACTAGTAATTTATTGATTTATTCTAAAGTTGTTGTAGGGACAAAATCTTTGCGTTGAAATATTAATTAAAAGGAAAGTTTCACACTTGATAATTTATTATTATTTTATACAGAGAACCAGTCCGTTCTAAATATGGACAAATTACTTGCGCTCCACACATAGAAATGGGATAGTTGTTTTAACTTTGTAGTCTAGCTATACTTACTTATGTATCAAAATTTAAGTTAACTGCATTTGTCAGTTAAATTAATTGCAATTAAACATTATTTGATGATATTAAAAAATTCATTAGTATTTTAATTTTGAAAATCTATATGTTATTTAAATTAATGTTTTTGAAGGTTTAAATTTACTACAAGTTTAAGTCATTATCTGAATTATTTTAACAGTAAAAATAAATATCAACAAATGTCATTTGTTATAACTTATAACTAGTTATCTAGTTGATTTGGTTACTTTAGTTGTAAGTTATTTTTACTAAATACGTGTACCTATGAAATGTACCTATATATTATTCAATAACTGCAGTTGCTGGTAAACGGGATGGATCGGTTTGTTGAATCGTATTAAAGGATTGAATTTCATAAAATATATTCGATACTGGAACTCCACTCAGATAAATGTAATAGTTCAAGACCTAACAACATGAAAATATTTTTGAAAATATACAACTAGTTGAATACCTAGATATATCAAAGAGAATAATTTAAATAAACTTGGTTTATAGCACCTGTGTAAATGTTTATGTGGATACTTCAAAAAGTAATTATAATATTATTCCGTTATATTGAAAATTCTATTTTGGGACCAGCCCTGTAAAAAAAATTATTTATTTACCGAATGGATATTTCGCACCTGCAGAACAAAACTGTCACAACATAACATTTTTAGTTTTGAGAAAAAATTATTTGATGTTTAAGTATAAGAAATTTGAAAGTTTTTTATACCTATGGATTTGAAAATAAAAACTTAAATACTTGCAAAGATACTTTACAATACGTATTTTTCAAATATTATGAAATACTTTCTAAAACTCAAAAAGTTAGACTTGTGGATTTTTACAATTTTTAAGTAAGTGCAAGACTAATATTTTGAGATGTGGCTGTATACTGCATAAAGAAATTGATTTTAAGACAGCCATTTACAAAAATATGACAGTATTGCATTTCATATTATGGTTGTAATATATCAAACTATAAAATGTAATACCACCCCAACTCTAAATATTGCTGTTACCTACTCAACATATCACACGATACTTAGATTTTATTTAGTGCAAAAACACCACAAATAAAAATAAGGCTTTCTTGAATTTTGACTACAGTGATTAGTTGGATAAATTAAAATAAGTATATTTACACTTCTCTTTATAGTGGCTCAATGAAAAATTATATTGAATGTGGCGTTCTGGCATTTTATAGAGATATTTTTTCACTATTCGAAAGTAGTCATAACTCAAAATTCATCAATTTTGAGTGGTGGCAGTCTTGTTTTAAAGGTGCGATATGTGTGTACTCATTAGTAATGATATCATAATCATCAGCGTGTGTGCCATACTCTGATGTAGTTGTGTAACCTATATATGAATGGTAATTTACCGTATGAATGTACATTACATGAGTAAATATTGTATGTATTTTTTTTAGTGTAGGTTCTTATTACAAAATCATAACCCATAAGTATATTCATAATAACACAACATTGTGCAAAAAATTTTTAATATTTTTATCATAGTAAATTAAGTTTCAAGTATTTTAATTACCTTTTTTAAATTTGGTATCTTTATTGATTTGGATTCAAATTTTAAAGATTCTGATATTTAAATATATTTCAAAAATTGACCTCTAATAGTCTGCAATTTACTTCTAGGTATATTCGTTATTAGTTAAATGGTGTACAGGGAACACACCTCGAGTTTTTGTACCATTTTCTCTACTCATAACAATTTAAACATTTATAAATCATTTAAATACATAGGCTATATTATATTTTAATCACAGTTTCTCAGAAATTAATTTTTCTTTGTACCTACCTATCATAATTCTATAGCGTCGCTAGCCTAACCTAACCTATAATAGCGAAGGTAACCGTTTAAGGCAATTGGTATTTTACAAATAAATACATATATAGTTGTATAGGGACAATATAATTTAATATCATACATTTTTAATATACCTATAGTATAATATGAAATATGATTAATTATTTTATACAGAGTCGTGTTCACCGACGTTTGTGTGAGGATTTTTTTTCGTACAGTGTATAGACGTACACCCACCATTATACTATACATTATTCGCCAAAGTTCCGCATCGTTCAATCGTTGTCTATTGATCGTTTGTCAGTCGCTGGTTTCTACAGTGAATCAGATCGTAATGCATGCACCCACGACTTATGATTTCAATAAATAAATCGCATCTGTCCATGGTAGGTACTCCATACTCGCTCAGTCGCTCGGTTGATAATAATAGTTACAATAATATATTTATACGATTCAACAAGTACCTATTTACTATTTTTGTTCATCGCGTCTGTGTAGTGCCCGAAATATCTTTCGTCACATTATTTTGTAAGTATAATGTAAATAATATTTAATCAGAAAGTATCTATATTTTACAAAAGTCGAAATGCATGATGTCATGTCACACAATAGACTTCTGTCGTATGTATTAGTATTAGTGTACGGTACAGTTGAAACATTCGTATTTTATTCACTAGCGACAACTTACCTAATCTAACCTTAGGTGGAGATGTATTTAGAGTAGGAAAAGTGATAGATGCTCCCTATGACCTCGAGCGGCAATTTTTTTTAGGAATGTAGGTGTAGCGGTATTACAGTCCACAACTTATAACCATCGTCATTCATAAATTTAGAGGGCTAAACAGTTTTAAATATCTGATAAAGACATATTTTATAATAGGTGGGGAGGGGGGGGGGTATTTAAAGTGACGTCATAAAAACTTTACCTATAGGATAAGTATAAACGCACTATTAATACATCTCTGTCCTTAGGTTAGGTACCTATGGTTGTTTGTGAAAGGCTGAATTTCCACCAACATAACATTATTAAATATAATAATGCACATGGGCGCAGAGAAAAGCTTATATTTAATTTAGATTCGTGCAGAAATTCGTAAATAAATAATTCGTCTATATAACTATATCATTACAGATTTTAAAATGTACTTATTTTTTAATTTTTACACATGGAGTATCTATAATTTATTATAAAAACTAGAATCGAGAAACTGTATATAATATACAGCTAAATAGTTAATAATATATAAAAATTATACCCCTGTATACTAAATAGGTACTATAGGTCAATAAATACCTATATATTATTATTGTACAAAACTACAAAATATGTTGAACCTATTAAGGTTAAATAACATAACCATTATAAACGCAATAATGATATTGTTTAATAATTTAAATATTACTATAAGCACTGTCACCAACAAAAACCAATTTTTTTTGCTTATATTTTGTACTTTTTGTTCATTATAATATACTGATTGTCGATTGATCTATTTATTGTACAAGACTTGCAAATATTTGTCAATAGTTTCACTTTCGAACAACTTTCCATTTATTTATTTTAATTTATACCTAGGTATTAATTATACCTCTATCCTCAAATATATTATATTTGATTACATTTCTGAAATTTTAGGATTTTTAATTCAACTTACCTAATTTAGATTTTAGAATGGATAAATGTTAAAATTTAAAAAAAAAATGAGAAATTAGATTCCAACTCTAAAGTAATTTTATGGGAAGTTTAAATCTGATTTCAGAAATTCAAATCTTATCAGTGTAATAAGTACAAAGCCATCCCTGGAAAAAAAATAAGGGGGAGGTCAACATTTGTTTAATATGGATACTGGGTAACTACTTATCGTATTTACGCTCAAAATATAAAAGCTTTTGTTTTATACTTTTAAAAAATGTAGGGGGTATGGAACCCTAGACCCCCCACAGTTACAGGATCGAATGGGTATGTTTTAGATAAAATTTATCAATAATATCCATTTACAATTCCCTTAGAAAAGTATGACAATGTTGTAATACTTACCTTACCTTAGTCGTAAATATGAGCCGACGACGGCAATGTACCTTTGGTAGTCGTGTATAACGCCTTGGCACCATAATTGTACAATTATAAAAATATATTATATTATATTATAATCATAAATATAAATGTAATATCATTGATTATAAATATTAGTATTTATAATCAATGGTAATATTATTTAAATGCATTTTTCACTCTTAAAGGTTCCACACTTCGAGTCTTGCAAATTGCAATGTTGAGTCCGGTATATTGACTAGACGATCACTATTTGAATGTTTGTACACCGCTCAAACGTCAAAAATAAGAATACGAGTTCATGGTAATAATTTGTTTACCTATGGGAAGCCGAAAAATAAACTACACCATCAACCTCTATGAATGTGCAATCGTAAAATGTATAATTATTTTGGTATACGGATAGGTAGGTACATTTGCATTTTTTACTATACTTTTCCAAAGAGGGCGCCAACAGAGTCGTTCACACGACAGATCAATATCATACGGGTGCATCGCAGATAGAAAACGAGCAACAAGAGCGCCCCACAATAATAATTAAAAATCCGAGAAGCAAGTATATTATACCCATTACCAGCGGCTACTAAATCTTGGTAAAATCATTTACGTTTAACTGCCGCCACAAACATAAACGAATGACGTCCTGTGGTGTGCCGATTGTTCGCCGAATCTATTAAAAAGTGGAACGACGACGCGATAATAATATAACTACGGTGTCGGGCGCCGACGAAGGATTTGGTTATTTTAGTGTTGTTGTTCTGCGTACAATAATAATTGTACACACTGAACACGCGAGTGGTGTTCGAAGGAGTTTTTACACGATTATTAAATGAGATTTACACATAGACATATAGTTTGTAATAATTAGACACAGATATGTTTAAATTATAGGTATTTATCGTTTATGGGAAGCTGCTGCTGGTTTACCAGGTACACGATTCGTCCGAAATATTTTACGAGTTCGCGATTCGAAAGCATCGTGCAACGCCGAGTGGCGGCAATCATGACCAAGCGTAAAGTGCTCTCCACGCAAAACAGGTATTCAACGAAAAAATAGAAGTTAAAAACGTAAACAGAATTGAAAATACTTTTAAAATTTTCGAGATTTCGTGTTCGTTAATACATTTTAGTTGTTATACCTATAACAACCCATAGGTCTGTTTATCCTCATAATTATGTACATAGGTACATGTGTAAAATGGTTATAGGCACCTATACTTAACGATTTATTACAACGTCAAATCGATTTAAAACATAAAACAAACATCCTTTATTCTGAAGAACATTTGGTATACAAAAACAAAATATGAAAAATTCACAGTTAATTTCCGTAAATATCACAATAAAATTGGTTTAAAGCAATAATACCTATATGCTATATATTATATTTATTTGAAGAACGATTTTGAAAAAATATTATAATTTTTCCATTTATAAGGCATGCTTATACGATAAAACAGACAATTTCCTTATCATAATAGTAAATTATATTTTGCAACTATGAAATTAGAAAAAAAAAACTAAAAATAAAAAGTTTACGAAAAAAAAAACAAACAATTAAGTAAATTTTGTAAGGTATATATAGGTAGGTACCGATAAATATTTTAATGGTAATGTGTGGTTTACGACGCATGTATATGTTACTTACTTATATTATTATATAATGTAAATCTGACTGTAATAAAGTAACTGTATTTACAATATTTTCTAAACGTTAAGTAGCATTTTAAAAACCTTAAAAACTGAAAAAAAATTGTACACATGTATATACATATATTATTAAAATAAAATATATACACGGGTATTTTAGTCGAATTCGGATAGTTTATCGCTGTCGCGTCGTTATATTACACATTTATATCATCCACTTTCACACGCACGCACGCACACACACAAACAAACACACACACACACATATATATATATCTTAAATATTAAATTAAATATAAAAAAACGAAATTCCCTATTCTTTCCCTTCCCCCATACGGAAACAATAAACAATAATAATGGGTAATTTATTTTTAGTGCGTGGGCGATGCCTTCTTCATCACGACCTTCACTGCAGAAACGCAGTCGTTTCTGACGGCGTTCGTTTATACAGATAAGGTGGTGCGGTATCCCCGGTATAGTAATAGTATGGTAATATTGTGGTCGTGGTCGTATGGTGGTAGATTATAAATTAAGTGGGCAGTGTGGCATCTCCGTTGTTTGCTTTTTTTCCGTTCGTACTATCGCCACCTCCGATGTCGTCTTTCACATCATCCTTGAATCGGTCCTCCAGAAATCCCGGTTCCTAAAAGACAAGACGTACGACGTTAGTGAGTAATATTTTCCCGCCGATCTGTTTGATATCGTTATTTCTGCGTTTATGGCACTGAATAATATCCGCAAATTTCGTATGCCAATAAATTGGGAAAATTTGCTAATATATACATGCTGATGAAATGCAGCTTGCATGTAGTGCATTAAAAAAAAAAATAATAACAATTGAAATATATGACGGTGCTAAAAAATAAAAAAAATAAACAAAGTAGGTATATATAGCATTATATTATCTTATATTATGAATTTGCATATTATTTACATTAAGCCAAATTGATATTATACAATAAAATTAAGGTGTTATAAGAACGAAAGTCCGCACATGCCACAAAGTTATAACTAGGGTCCGGTGTTTATGTTAAAAATTTCAGAATATGATGCTTATAAACTGTAAACAAAACCTACAAATATTCAACTTTAAAAATGAGAAAAATATTCAAAAATAATAAATTACTTAACGTAAAAAAAGTGCATTAATCCACAAATTTAAAAATTTAACAAAAATATCAACATGAAAAACAGCACGTAATTTGATAGTTAAACTGAGTGTAATTATTGGATGAACAATTATTAATGAGACCAACTAAAAACAAAATAGGTAAACACCAACAGAAGTTGTGCAAAAACATAAAAATCCGAACTCTAATCATAAAACTATATTATTATTAAGAACACACACCGTATTAGTAGATCTGGTGCCCGTGTTATCGAAGATCGTAGGCACATCCTTTAAAAACAAAATACAATATTGATATCATATGATTTCATATGAGTATATAGATAGGTGTGATGCACTGTCAAAATAAAACTACTATCCAAAGTTCAGCGATCAGTTTATAATATAATGAGTACCAGAGTACTAACATACATATTTTAACCTTATTGTACAAATTTCTTTAATTTTGTTCAACTTACATCTACTGGGTCAAAATTTCAGATGAAAAATTGAGTTGAAAAAATTCTTAATTTTCAAGAGTCGACATTTGCACCCATCACATACCTCGTGCGTACAGGTAAATGAGATAATAATATATGTTAACATTAATAAACTATATCCTACCCACAGATATATACTAATACTGTATTAGTATATATCTGTGATCCTACCATTCCTACGTACTGAATAATATGTCATTTCGGACGCCCCACCACATCTATATCTTAGTATAACGAAGACTTTAAGTCTCATCATTTACGACGCCAACGTCCTTAATAATTCCTAATTTACATATATTATATATTAACGCATTAATCAACTCTTCGAGCACAAAAAAAGGCGTGCATGTAAACCTATATATAGAAAAAATACCAAAACGTTTGACCGATTACAATATAATACGATAATAACAATAATATAAGGCTTATAAATATATTATATTATTGACAACGACTCGTGTCTGTAATAACACGCATATAGTTGCGACTTGCAGTTAAAAATGGCATCCCCTCCACATACAGCGTAATTATACGATTTTCGAAAGACTGCACGTGTACGTCCCCCGCCATAGAATATAAGTTGGCAAGCTTTCGAATACATGTTTTACTGCCAAGTTAGGTTTTGTTATCCATAAACTTGTGTCAAAACTTCATAAAGACATATAGAAACTAACGAGATACGGTATCAACCCACCGCCATTTTTTAATTGCTAAAATACATTAAATTGTCTTTGTGTTTAACAGTGGTTATAGAAATTATACTTAGTATAAATGATATCTATTTTGTGGCAATTTTAATATTATAATTTAATGAGGAGCTAATTTGTTCAAATATTACTCGGAACACGAGAAAGAAAGATTTTTTTTTAAAGCTATGGGTACATCAATTTATATAGATTTAACAAGGAAACCTAGAAATATATTATGATATACATTATGATCATATACTACACTTATACACATTAAACCAAAATTGATCTGTAAATACTTAATATCCATAGAGCAACTTTATGATTTAATGTTACACTTTGTTTTCTATAGAATGTAGTTCATTTAAGTGTCTACACTCATTGTTTCAAAAACATTATTTTTACATCATTTTAATGATTTTTTTGAACTATTTTTGATAGTTTTATTTTTATAAATTACCAACATTTTGAGTAGTATCTACCTATGGTGCCACCAGTTCACCTCTTATATAAACTTAAAAAACTTATAACTAAATTAACTACTAGTTTGAAATTAAATTTGTACGTATCAAAATACTCCAAAAAATATTATGATTAGAAATATGAAATTAAAAATAATGATTGTAGACACTTCAATGAATCATATTTGATATTATACCAATTGTTATATATATTTTTAGGCATATTCGTTTGTTAAGTAGGATTTGGGTATTAAATATTTTTGATACCAGTGAAAATATATGTACAATATGAATTGTTATTAATCATTGATACTTACAGTAAAATGATCAAGCCAACTATTAGTCATATTTTTTTTTTATTTACATTATTACAAAATATCATATTTTAAATACAAAATATATTTGTTAATAATAATACCGACCCTTGTTTTCATATCAAGCAAAAATGTGTAAAATCAAATATTTTAATAGACTTACTTTGGAAATAATTACTTTGTGTCTTTGGTTTTTAAGTAAATTCTAGAAAAAATTTTTCAAAAATATTAACATATTTTAATGAGCATTTTACAAATTGAACTTGGAGAAACGAATGCAATATATTATTTTGTTTACATGCAAGAACATTTTCTTTTTCAAATATAATAAAAGTAGGTATCTGAATGCCTAATTGATATCAGATTTTAGCTACCTTACCAACCAGTGTTTTAATATAGAAAGAACGATATAGGAACAACATTACTTTAAAAACCATTTGAAACACTTCTTATTGTAGCGATAATTAAAATCAAAGTTACTTTATTAACAAGTAGGATACACAATATGTTTAAAAACAAATATCCCTATACTGATAAAAATAAATTATCGTATTATATAGGTAATATAATTTATAGAGCATGTGAGTGAAAATTAAAGTGTACTATATGTCTATATACAGTATACAAAATAAATACCTACATCAAAACTATGAATTTAACTTAATTCTTTAATAACACACTTTGGTCCAAAAATAAATACTTAGAATCTTACTCTTCCAACATGTATAACTATAAACGCAAGTGCTTCGAGACATCTAATGACCGCTAGGGCTCAGGTGTTAATGATGTCATCTGAGTACGTAAGCCCAACTGGGCCACCTTCAACTTCACACTGTTATATTTTATTTGTCATTATAAAACAATTAAATTTTAAATTTTCCAATAATTAAGAATATGTAATTTTTACCGTTTTAAATTCATATTATATAATACCAAAGTGCATAAACAAAATTATTATGTACAAATTTGAGACGTTAGGAACTTATTAGTCTTAGAAATGTAATATTGAAGTATTTATAACAATACATGAGGTTTGAATAATTTTCAATGGAGTCATTTGAAAAAATGTATTCCTGTCTAGTTGTTTAAACTATACTGTGCTAATGTTGGCATTTTTGGATTGGCCAGACAGACTATGTTATTCCAAAAGATAAAAAGTTTTTTAAACAAAAATACCTATTAGGTATGTATAAGACAATAATTTATTTATTCGTCCCTATGTTTGTAATATTATTTTGTATTTTTTTTGTAAAGATGATTATTGTTGTAAGTATTCAATTTTTACATTAGTTTTATGAAACAGGTATAGTGGAATCCAGAGAAAGTACCAGCTTTATTTTAAAAGGAAAAAATATGGTTGGAACAAACATTTATAATTTTTAAAAGAGCAGGTTAACATTTTGACCCATTCGGTAATCTCAGGATTGACACCACTGTGTCTTTTGAAGTGATTGTATCACTTTGGCAAAACTTTTGGCTTATGTGACTTTTAAAAGCCAAGTTGATACTTAGATCTACTAATAGATGTTTTTAAACTGATGAATAAACCATTAGTTAATGACAAGCAACATTGTAAAAGTATAAAATCGGGAATTCAAGATTGACTGTGATTTTGAAACTAAATTCAGTTGAAATTTGTAAAATAGTATTAGGTACCATAGTAAAAAATAAACTCTCCTACAATGTAATTTTGATGACATGTACAATCATAGTTTTAAGATTTGATGTTATACTTAATCTTGTTCTGATAATATGTCACCCAAACAGATTGTAGTTGTGGACATGTATGTTTACTATAGTATGTGCAGATTATTTTTTAGTGAAGAGACATGCAAACATTGAATTTTGATCAATATTCAGTTTATATGTGTTTGGTGGAACTTAAGATGCACAAAATATAAACAACACGTATTGTTTATTCACACAACGGATCTAATTGGCCATTGAAATTAAACAAATGTTGAAGTACTTATTATGTGTAGGAATATAATATATAGTACACGAGACATACATTTATGAAACAATATAAGGTTGATTTAAATATAACCACGTTAACAATACACCACAAATAATTTGTATATGTTACTGGAAAAGAATTATTACCATCAAAATGTCGATTAAAATATTAAGAACGTTTTAAAAACAAAATAAAATATTCTGTACATTTTGCAAAAAACTTTTCACGCGTGTGCGTTGTATTAGTGATTATTATAAACACAAAAACAAACAATAAAATTGAAACAGTTTAACAAAGAAGTTTTAACATTTTTAGACCAAGAATGTACCGTAATACTGGAGTATTTCTGTTTATTATGAGTATCATTGATTATAAAATGTGATTAAATTTACACAATATGAAAATGTAAACATAAAGTTTCAAAAAAACATGAATTAGTATTGGGCTTGAAAAAAAACTAGATCTTCACGTGTATGCCATATAAACTCTTATTGTATGCTACTTTTTTTGTTTTTGTTTAAATAACTAACCTGAGGCTTGGGACGATGCGTATTGACGGCATCTATGGGAAAGTTGATTTGCTCCATTTTACAACCATACGCCACAGGCGTGAGTTTTATCAGCGAGTGCAAGGGCACTTCTAAGTACGGTAACTCTTCTATAAAATAAAAAATATAAACTATTAACTGGTCATCTATTCACATTATATGGTTAAGTTGTAAAGAAACTAATACCAAAAAAAAAAGCCAAAAATATAGAATATCCTATAAACAAAAACAGCAACTGTTCACTAATTTAAAAATATACCACAACAATAGAACTAAAGAATACAATTGTAGCGACTGACCTGAATTTTTGTCTAAGAAATACGCCAGCAAACACCGGAACACTGCCTGATGGCTGACCACCAGAACGTTTCCCTGTCTCTCCAGCTCCATAATCACCGGTTCCAGCCGGGCAACCAGGTCTTCATACGATTCACCTCTTGGATAACGATACGCGAACTTATCCTTGTCACGGGCTGCGAACTGCTCAGGATACTCGCGTTTGATCATTGCGTACGTTTTACCGTCACACACACCCTAAATAATTTTAATTTAAAAAACAAATGCACAAACAAAAATTCATCTATTGGAATTATAGACAACACAAATAACGGCTGATAACACCACACATGTGACTACTATATCATATTTATTAATTATAGAGGTGTTGTATTTCTTACGGCATCAATTTCGTTCAATGATTTCCATCGTTCTTGTGGAGCTTGAACACCACTTGCAGTCTGAATGGTCCTGTAGTGCCATGAAGTCCACACCCGTAGGTTTTTTATATTCTGTTCATTTATGTAGTTGGCCAATGCGATGGCATACTTGACACCGTTAGGTGACAGTTGGGAATCTCCGCCAATTTTTCCTTCCTTGTTCCATTCGCTCTCGCCGTGCTGCAAAAAGTGCGTAGCCATGGACATCAAAATTATAATATACTAGTTGACTCCGTGCATGTTGTAGCCCGTTAAAAATGCCAACTCTGTATACTTTTAGAAATTAGTTTTAAAAATCTTTTAAAACACGTTGACTAACCTAACCATTTTGTTCTACAAGCATGTTTTAAAATGAAACTTTTTAACTTATAAATAAAATTGAAATAACTATCTGTAATAATTTGCTTTAAATCGACAGTGCCCAAATGCGTAATATGCTTCATGTGAGCAACACAACTTACTTTTTAATAAGAAACCATTGGAATTATTACTGTTATTACAGTTATGCCACTTTTAAGAAGGTTTATAGAGTACTGTTATAGCAGTAAAATTGATCGACTGTCCGTCAACGTGATCAATAATTATTGCATTAAATATTTTAAAACAATTAATTATAATAATACTGTAGTCTGTAACCAATAGCAACTATTTATAAACAAAAATTTCAATTGTAAATCTCAAAATCCTTTCTTAAATGTTCAATAAAAAAAATTATGGGTAACTTATCGAGATAACAACTATCCTATCTTATGGCGGACACCAAATCACACATATTGATCATAATTTCATCAAAATCAGTTCAGCAGTTTGTTCATTCGGAGAGCATCCTGGACATACCAGTCGTATACGGGATTTTTATATATAAAGATTAATAAAATGTCTATTATTTCGACTCGTAAGAAGTAAGGGCAGTAAATATATACAAATTCAACAAAAATAAATACAGTTTTATAATAAAATATGCACAGTATGTTGTGTATTGGCGCACTCACTCTAGTAAGATAAATGGTTCTCGGAATGATATGAATGTTCATCAGATAGTAAACGATGCGAGCCTGTATGTGACCTTCGTGCTTGCGCACCAACACTTTTTCTCCAGTATTGAATATCTTCATGAAGCTCAACTCAGACTCTGTCACCTCGTCCAGTGGTTCGTAACGTTCCTGATAATGCTCTATCCGCTGCAAAAAGTCCCTAAGTGCCACATCAGCACCCATGCTCTGGTAGTCCGGGCTGTTAATCTTCACTTCCTGCGCAATAAATTTATAGGTGATAATAAGTAAGTATTACTTATAATATATATTATAACTGGTAACTTATAGATAGTACTAGAATTTATTGTGATACTGGTTTCCAATCCAATTTCATGACATAATCTTCACAAAAATATGTTGCGAGTCAAAAGAGTTTTTGACCACTGCGTTATATATATAATATATATTACATACAATCAACATGTTATATAATATACACAAGGCAATTATCCTATTTGGTATTATAATATACTAATAATTTTACCATTATATTCTGTTCGACTATTTTTGGGTCATCGCACACCGATTCGACGAAAAATAACTTGAACCCTCGTTTTTTCACAACGATTTCCAATATCAATTGTCGACGCTCAATAGTCGAGTTTGTAGCATCAAACACCTACAAACCGAAGTTATATTATTATTATATAATTAAATTTCACGCACAGGCACATAAACCATATATCTTATAAACATTGTAATTCTCTCAAACAGTATTAACGTTTGTGAAAAAAATTTTTTACCGAATTCCAAGTAATAGCTTTTTGAAAAATTTACTATTTTAAAGAATACATTTTTACTTACGTATTCCACGAAGCATAATATGTTTATATGAACTTCGATGTACAAAAATCGAATTAATAACGTTTAGTTAGATTAATTAGTTATAACTTTTAACTTTTAAGTATTTGAAGTGAAAGGTGAAGACATATTTCCAAAAAACGTTATTACTTTTTTAGAAAAATATCTAAAAAAGAATCACTCTGTTCAATTATAATGATTTATGATGTAGGTACTTACAGCGACTTCACCGCCGTTGTCCAACCACGTGCAGACGTCGTCCAGTGCGTCGATGGCGCATTGCGTTCGAATTGCCATCGCTTCAAGGTTGTCGGGACGGAAAAACTCATGGCACTTATACGCCGTGGTGGCATGACGCCGGTATTCTCCGAGGTTGAAAACTGAAATATTTTTCAAGTTCATATAATATACAATAGTTATTAACTAACACCCAAAAGGCCAAAACCATACGTATCATGTACCTATACATAGTACACATACTAAACATAAATATTTTATTTTCTCTCTATATTCACCTTTAGTGTTGATACCAATCCAGTTAAGGTACCGGGAAAGTTTTTTGGAAATGTAAGTTTTCCCTCTCGCCGGCAGTCCGACCATGGCGATAACATGCGGCGTGTTAACATAGTTTAGACGTTCACCTAGAAAATTTGAGTAGAAATAAATATACATATTTCAATGTTATTATGCAAAAATTTGGTCACAATTTTCATTATTAGCATGCTCCGTCGACGGCTGACTATTTGAGTCACATATAAATAATTTATACGAGTATAATTATATTTGTATAATATATATAAAATGTATATGAGTATTATACCTATACAAAGATTATCCATTTAAGTGTATAAAAAAAATAATTTAGAAAAGTTTTAAGTTTTTTGAAAATATTCTTTTAATATAATTTGATGTAATTTCAAAACAACATTTCTGAAAAAAATGTATTTACTATAGTTAGTTTTTTTTTGGATGATACTGCATTTTTTATTTAATATTAGGTACAACGTACGAAGCAGAATATTATACGGAGAATTTAATCTATAAAAATAAAATTTCGGACAAGCAGTTATAGTTATGATGAGCGGAGTGGTTGTCTACTATTCTGGTTTTTAGTACCATAAAATGGTGTAAAAATGTTCATGGTATCAACAAGTAACAATTATACTAAATATTTTGAAAATTGAATTGTACTTCAAGTGAATAATATTTTTGAGTTTCAACAAATAACTAGTTATATCTCCATTTTGTTAGAATTTGAACATAAAATGTTCTGTAAAATGTCTGTAAAAAAAAAAATTGTGCATTTTAGGTTTTTGTAAGAAACTGTGTTCAATTTTCAAGTGTTATGTATTTATAGATATAAAAATTGAATTTTAATTTTATAACAAATGATAATAGGAGGAGATAATAGTGAAATATTTCAAATTTCACGATTAATTACATTTATTGAAAAATAACAAAATTCGTTGTTATTCATGTTTAAATATACAATGTTGTAAAAATTTGAACTTCAGTCACTCGAAAAAATGTAAGTCTTTACGCTAAAATTTATTTTTAATTTCCAGCAAATTTAAAATGTCTATAAATATTTAATATCTAATACAAAAACAGTCATAATGTTTTGAAAATTATTTCATATTGAGAAAATAATTATAAAAAATTTTGCGTTTAGGTGGGAACAATAATTGTATTCCACATGTAACATATGAAGATGTAATCCATGCCTTAAAAATCAAATGTCATTCTCTGTGGCAAAATCGATGGGAAAAAAATAAACCAACCAAAACAAAAAAATTAAGCAAATAAAACTTTCCACTAAAAAATCGCTAGACCCTCTAATCAAGCTTACACGACTCGGGGAGATCATGGTTACCAGAGTACATATTATAAGACACACTAGACCCATACATTCACATCTAATGTGTAAAGAGTCCGGACCCAGGTTTGAAACGTGCCTCAGTAAACTCTCCGTCATACACATATTCTTAGATTGCCCCAATTATCAGGCCCGAACAAAATCAAACATAAACAGTATCTCCCCAAAGAAGCATTCGGCTCCTCATAAGAAAAATAATAACAGATTTTATCAATATAGCCGGACTCACAGCGAATATCTAGAACAATGGATCAACGATACCCTGCTATAATAATTAAGTAAATCTTTAAAAAAAAATGTTGAAAATGGAAAGAACCCAAAATTATGTAAACAACTGTAGGCTAATGAACCTTGTATTTTAAGCCTTAAATAAATAAATAAATAAATAAAATAAAAATTGTATAACACTTTATTCTAGGTTCTTGACCGAAAAGAAAGCATACTCACCAAAATATTTAAAATGAAAACTATATCATTAATATTAACCCACTAAATTTAATATAATAATATAAAATATAAATCATTGGATTAATTCGTGCACAATTAAATTATAATGGGTACACCAAAAAATGTCATTTAACTATGACAGCTGTAATTATATATGTATACAAAAAAATATTCCTATTTTTACGTGTATCAGTATTTATGTAATATGTCTAGTGACAAGTGACCACATATTACCATGTTACATAAGTAAATATTATAATAATTATATGCGTACGTATTATACAATTAGGCGATAAGCCATTTAGTACCTAAAATGCGTAATTATTAAAAAAAATAACTCTATTTCCTTTGACAAAATTAAACATCACAATTATTAAAGGAACACATTTTGTTAAGTAGCGTTGTCGTAAACATGTTTATTAGTTATTATTTAAAAGCTATTATTATCATAAACATTTTATCAATGAGCATATATAAGGTGTTATTCATTTTTAGTTACAAAGTTATCTAAGATTCTAACAGAAATAGTTTAAATAAATCTTTTTTTAATCAACACAATATTAATATTATACAACTTTTCAGTCTATATTTTATAAATTCATAATTTAATAAAACTTCTTCAAACTATCATACAAATTTTAACTTTTTATATAATATATTAAGAAACAAAAATAATGTTTATGATTATAACTTATAGCTGGTTTAGAAAACAATGATAACATGAAAACATTCTAATGAGATTACTGATTAGAAATGAGCAATAAGATATGTCTATTATACGCACCACAACCCGTGTATTTTACTATAATAGTAATATACTATATAGGTAATAGGTACGTTGGTACTGTAAACAATACAAAACTAACTTGACTAACTTTTATCTCCTATATACATAATATTATATCGTACAAAACAATAATCGTGATTAATGTATATAATTTTTTATTGATAAAAATAATATTACCTGTATATATAATGCAATACCATAAATCATGTTTAGATAATAAAAATGAAATTAGCAGCTTAAAGGCTTTTTCTACTGATAAATGCATGAAAAACAATACTAATACCAAAATACACATAGATAACCAACTTTTTCCGTAAAAATAAATCATTTTTTTTTTAAATACCTATGTAAATGAAAACATTTTGTGATAGTTTAGACCTGCACGGACTAGTCCATGGTTTAAAATTAAGTTGTTTTATCTCTCAATGAAAACTTTTAGTTTTCTGAATCACAGTGCTTCTAAGTTCTAATACTAATAATTTTTAATAAAAATAGCCTCATAAAAGTTTTGTTTATTGTTAAGTTCTAATTCAATTAATTCAATATGTAGTAGTAGCCAGTGCCCAAAAGATGATGAATATTTTTAAATTAAAGTTAATACTATTAAACGCACAAACGAATATGCGGTTTGAAATTATATAAGTAGTTACTCAAGAAACCCTATTATTGTTGCTATAATTAAAAACACAAATTGATGTTTAAGCTCAATATTGTCAGAAATAAATACCACAGTTTTCTAATCGTTGTTCATCGTAAACCGTAACTTATATAACAATGTAATAATTTCGATTTTAAAATAAACGTCAAAGTTTTGCTATGTTAGGGACCTAGGAATAATCCCTTCAGGAAATATTGTATTATGTTTTTATGGTACATAATTTAAACGAATAGTACAAACCAATTAAACACAAATATGCATTAGTTTATAAATATGTTTTATTAATAATACTCCGGGTTATTGATTCATTGATGTTTCAGTAATTCTAAAGATATAATTACATGTTCAAACTTAAAATTTCAGATAGTTTAAACAGTGTTAAATATTATAATTTATTTATGTAATCCAACACTTCTTTGTCACGTTTCAAACTAACCATGTCAAGGTGAAATAACAATTAACAATATAGGTAAATTATTGAAAATCGATGAGTTTATTAAACTAATAAGTTTTTTTAAAAGCAATATGTGTCTTAAGAGGTATAATTTATATTTTTGTAAAATTTATCATTTAAACGACACAATATTAATTTATTGTACCTACATAATCAACCAATATTTTATAAATTAATACTTTTGAAATCAATACATTTTCATTGTGCATCTCCTATAATGTGTTATTCATTTGTATATAAGTATATAACTGTTGTATAATGCATATTATAATGTAGGTATAGTTGCAACATTTAAAAACTAACGTTTTACACACTAAAAACTTTTATCGCCATGGGATTAATAAATTGAAGATAAAAACCAACCGATACTAAAGGGTGTATTTGTTTATTAGTGTTTATTATAATTTATATTGCTATAACCGGAGTGATAGTTTGGTCTATTTGATTATACATATAGAGTATTATGTTTATTACATTTATAATAGACGATAATAATATTGTCAAATCCACAGAAGTACTGAATGGATAAGGCCTTAAGATACAAGGCATGGCGACTCCTGATAAGTTTTTTTTCACTGCAACAAATCTAGAAACTCTACTTAAAATGAGGAAAATAGAAGTGTAGCGATGAAAAAACATATGTAATAAAAAATATGTGTTTTCGAAAATCAATCGGCCCGACGTGATACACACGTCGAAATACAAAAGCTCAGGAGATACGGATTTGATTATTTTTAATTTTGTACATTATTATTTTTAATTTTGTACATTGAACATTCGAGGACGTAGCAGGTTGGGAAGAGGGTAACTTTTTTACGCAAATTATATGATTATAACTATATTCCATATAGTATACCTATTATACTACATATATTTATAATATAAGATAAAAACTCGTAGACGAAAACGAAACGGTTATAGTTTTCTCAAGGTCAAAAAGTTTTGTGTGTATGTTTTTGCTTATTTGCCAACTCACCGATCATTATGAACTCTTGTCGCTCAAAAAGCGACAGCCGCCGGGGGAACATAATTTTAAGAATGACGTTTCGAACGATAACAACAACGACGACGAAGCGCGGCGAGGAGAACGACAACGCAGACACGACTATAGTAAACGCGCGAAAAGATTTATTTTGGAAAACGTACAAATCCGGACGCGGTCAATATATCGACGGCGACGGCGATGTCACGTGTGTCTTAAAGGTATTATTATGTGCGTCGCGATGAGTATTATTATTTATCTCGAGGCGACGACGAGCAGGCCCGACCGACCGAACGGCAGACAAATGCCGCAGTCGAATGAACGCCGTAGCAATAATACGGCTGTTGTATGCGTATTTTAAAGCGAGCGGTGCATGTGTAGGAGAGAACGAAAACCGCACTTACGCGATTATAATAATACTCGGTATATATAGGTACCTACTACAACTCGTGTGCGTTTGTATGCAGGTACGCATCGGGGTGGATGGAGGTCGAACAAAATCGTTAAGCCGCCGCCGCCGCCGCCGTCACAGAGCCGCGTCACGTCGTCGTCGAACACACGCGGCGGCGGAGAGTATGTATCGTTAGAAAAAAAAAATTGCACCGCGTAACGACCAACAATAATACTAAACGTACATGCGCTATAGCTATACTCTCAATACACACCTATAATATCTAAGCCCGATAGTCGTATTTTCAGCCCATTGTGTGACGCGCTCGTTGCTTGGCGGCAGCGTAGCGTCTATAAATAGTAGACGGAGGGATTTAACGAGCGCGAGACGGCGGCGACTCGGCCTGCCAGTCTATTCTTGCAAGCGCGTCTCCAGCGAAGTCGCGGCCGTGTCGACCCAATTGCCCCGAACCGGAAGGAACCGGATGGAGACGCGCGCCAATTATAACGCATCGCCGTACGCCGGGTATCAATAATATTATAAATTATTTATACATCATGGTAGATAATATTATGATGACTGTCAATTTTTGTCCACGGGCCTGAGATTGGAGATTAACAATACGACCTTTCGCAGAGTAATATGATTTGTAAACAACAACAAAAAGAAAAACCAGGGCAGTCAATCTGCGGTAAAAAAGCTAGTGCGTCGGTTCTAAACTTTAGTATATCTCCTCAAGTAAAGTTACTGCAACGCATTACGTTTTAATTTGAAATCAATTATAATTAATAAACCATTGCTAAAAACGAGTAAAAACGGCTACGGAATGTCAGTCTATAGAGGGTTGGGCAATTTCCAGAAACAAAGGCAACTTGATGGGAGTTCCATGAAATAGCCTGGAATATCGAAAAATTCACGAGAAACAATTATTATTTATTTATCATTTTGATAATATGCATGACGTATTTCAATAATATATCCAAATTGCATTATACATATTTACAATAAGTAGTTAAATTATAAGTAAAAAAATCAATTAAATAGTTAATAATGAATAATAATTGTTAAGAGGACACTACACTCGCATGAGTTGTCTCCGTCTCACAAAAGAGTAACATAGCAGTTTTTACGCTCAGTAGTTCACTTTTTATTCCGTTAGCTTAAAAATGAAAGAAAATCGACCTTTTATGAAACTTGATACTAAGAACATTATCTGTGTTTTGTTGGAAGTTTTTTTACGATAATTCAGTTTTTAAGTGAGTTATGAGCATTTTTAATTAACATTTATTATACACGCATAACTCACTTAAAAACTGAATCATTGTAAAAAACTTCCAACAAAACAGATAATGTTCTTACAATCAAGTTTCATAATAGGTCGATTCACTCTTATTTTTAAACTAACGGAATAAAACCTGAACTGTTGAGCGTAAATTTGCTATGTTACGCGTTTTAGGACAGTGACAACACATGTGGGTGTGGGCGTCCTCTTAAAAAAAAAATAATGAAAATATAATATAAGCTAGTAAATATTATGTGCATTGTGAGTTTATGATCATTTTTATTACAATGTAATAATGTACAATTATTTAATTATGATAGAAAAAAATTATTAAATTAAAACTGAACATTTTTAAATCAACTTCAATGTGGTACCTAGTATTTTTGTGAGTACTTATAGGTATACAATAACTGTCCACAGATTTAATAATTATTTTGAGTTTTGTTAGAGCTCATACTAACATCAACAGATGCAGTATTCTATTAAACACCATTATAGAAGAATGTAAGATGTATCATATATGTAACTTTTTTATTTGAATATCAAATACATAATATTAAATTTAAAATGTATGTATAATAAAACACAGAAAAAAAGGAAACTATCATCAATAGAGTAAGTACTAAAGAGAGTAACTCACAGTTACCTGCAATATCTCGTGAGGAACCTCCCATGACGTGCGGTGTCAAATTTTCCGTCAAACATATTATTATAACCGAATGTGACAAATACCACTAATCAAGAAACCGAAATAAATTATTCAGTACATTTGTAATTACTATTAATAATATTATTATTATAACTATTAATCCTTTACTAATTATTGCATTTTACTGAATTATTATTTTATTAAAAATTATTTTCAATCAGCTATACAATACAATTAGTACAATGAGTAAATTTGATAAATGGTTATTAACAGGAAGTTATACATTCATGGACAGGCAGTCAGCAGTGGTACCCGGCCAGGTACGTTTTAGGTATTGCCTATTGTTTTAATATTTTACTAAAAACAACGTTATCTACACAAAAAATGCAAAAATACCATAAAAAACAATGTAACCTTTCAATGGCCACGATGCCAAGGGTTATCTTTTCTTGAATAAATAAAAAAATAGTTATAGTCAGTGGTAATAAATTGTCATCGTATATCATAAAAACTAAATACGTATAACACAAGACTCAATACATACTTGCATACTTGGTTCAAAATTAATCAGCTTAAACATCCGGTTGAAGATTAACATTTAAATGATTTACTCACTAATATTTAGTTGTGCCTACCGATATATCGTTGCTCCATTATTATAAAAAAATATTTTTATACAATATAATTTTATCCTAAAATTATCAAGTAACTATACTGTTACAAAATACGTAGGTATGTATTAATTTTTGTATTCCAATTGGAAACCCTTAAAGGACGATTCCGTTGACGTAACGCTCTGGGAATTCTGTGATATCAACCCTAGTCTGCAGTCTCATTTCTTAAGATATTAATTTATAGTTTAAGTACATTATAATGTTACTATTAAGAGAAGTGTTTTTTCAATTAGTAATACGACCAAAAACATCGTATATATAGGTACGGTACAATAGGTAATTATTATAATATATTTCTGCTAACAAAATCGAATAAATCAATATATATATGTAGGTACCGCGAAGAACAGTTTGAATAGATTTATGTCTCGTGGTATAAATATAGGTTAAAATTAGATTGAATGTTAAAAAAGTAATATTGTGTAAAAAAAATAATATACGTAATCAAAAAAAGTTTCAGGTCACTGGGATTTATATATTTTACTTAAATTACAACAATATGACTAAAATCGTAGTAGGAAACTGACCAACTTTTATGTAAATAATCGAATATAAAAAACTTTAATATTAAAATGTACCTATTGTAAATAATTTCAATCAAACTTTGGTATTACGAGTTTAATATATACCGTATACGTTTTATTTGCAAATTATCCACACATATACTAAATAGACTCGAAATTGGTCACGAGAGGATACCACATAAATACCCTGCAATGGCAAAGACTGGACCACCATTATGCCCAACATGCAATGTATGTAATAATATTAATATTAATAATATATTATATTACATGTATTATAGTTTAACAGTGTTCCCCAACCTATAAGTCGCGAAAATGTTTTGATGGGTCACGATGTTCGTAAACTAATAAGAAAACTATATTGATAATAAAAAGAAAAAAGGGAAAATAATTTTAGCTGTAAATTTATATTAACTATTGCAATAAATAACAATATTAAAATTTTAAAGTTTAGTAAAAATATCAATGGGTCACACTCACCATTCACATATCATTAAATAAATAATATTAAAATAATTGTATTTAGTTTAAAATATCAATATCACTATTGTTCAGAGCTTAGTTTTCAAATTAATGTTCTTTATACAAAGAAAAATTTAATGTTTTGTCCATTTCATCTTAGATAATTTTTAAAAGTGATCCTATGTATTAGGTTTGTTAAATTTGAATTTAATGATAAATAATTCATGGGCACGTATAAGGGAGGAGAGGTGGAGGTTCAAACCCCACCAGAAAATTAATAAATGTGTAATTTATTTACATGGATCATCTATGAACCACCCGAAAACTACTATGAATTCCCGCAGAATTTTTTTTTTGTGTACGTACCTGAATCATTGCATAAGAAAAACTATTTTGAGCTAAGACTCTAATTGCAGTGAGCCTATATCACTAAGTATATTTTATGATATTATTTAAGTAACTCATTTTACTGTTAATAATTCATTTTCGCCTAAGACATTGCATTTGAAAATGTAATTATGTGTTTCAAATATAACAACGTAGTTACTTTATAAGTTTCATAATGTACACACAAATAATATTTAAAATTACAACAAAGTAACTAAGATAGTTATTCACAGTTTAAATATCTAATTTCGTCCATATTTAATATCTAAAAAAAAATACTGGTTATAGCATGGAATAGTGATAAGAATAACCTTGTATTAAATTTCCAAGCCTTAGCTTTAAAAACTGAACATTTTATAAATTTTTAACTGTAAAATAAATTAAAACATTTTCGTGATTTGACGAATTTTGTTAAAATTTGAACTTCAAATGGTTATCAAAGAAAATTGTGCATGCGTGTAACTTTAATATTTTTAAATTACTCTAATAACAGCTTATGTTGTAGAATATTAAAAGAATTTAGTAACCTAGTACCTAGGTATATACACACGAAAAACTGTTTGTTTATATATTGTTGTCATTGGTAATAGAAAATAAAATAGTTATTATAATTGAATTTAACTTTAGGCCTATATTTTATATTTGGTTAAAACTACCTAAAATAATAGTGTTAAAAATCTGTGCCATTTACATTTAGCAGAGTTTAACCTGCAGAGGTAAATCCACAAATATTTCATTTTTCATTGCCAATGCTGTGCACTGCGGTTTTTAAACTTTTGGTGAACTCCCTACTAATTTTCTTTTGAATATCTAACTTTTTGTACAAAATATCTCATATTTTAATATTTAATGTTTTATTAATTATTTTATATTATAAATCACATAATACGTAGGTACATACATACATACTCGTTTATAATTATTTTTACTATGAATAATTTTTCATAAAAATGTAATATTTTATTTGTAGATAGAGCCACCACCGCGCCTATCCTCCGACATGAGTGTCGCGGAACCCCCGGTGGACGCGGACCATAGTTTATACATATAATATATATGTATGATGTAGCACAAAGTTTATAATAATAATATGTTATGAAAAATATCTATATCCTTGTTAACCAAATCAACAATTGTAACTACCTATGTACAAGAAACTACGGACGGACACAATAGGGATTTAGCTAAAAGGTACCTATCTAAACATTCTAAACTTATATTTAAAAACCGAAAAACTATCTAAAAAAAATACTAAGGAGTACGGACGCACAAAGTATCCAATACCTATACTAAATATAAAAAAAATTTTTTTTGCCAAACCACTCCTTAAAATATATAGGATTCTGCAAAACCACATTCACCAAGTCTATTGTGTAACACATTGTTCTATTATAAGGAAAAATAATAGGTCTTACACTAATACGAAACCATCATTACTTTTTAGTCATTATTCATTACAAACGTTGAAAGCTATTTATTAGGTATCTACCGAAAAAAAAATAATTGTGGGAAAGATTCAAAGATAATCTTTTATAATAATTCAACAATGATTTTCTTTCAAGACATTTTTCTTTTTTTTAATTGTATACATCATATATGGCATAATTTTGTTATTTTAACTAACTAGGTACGCAAAGTATCATACTATCATATAGGACATAGGTAGTATGTAACACTCAAATAATTAATGTATTGTCAATATTTTTTAATTATATAATTAATATGGTAACTATTGCTATTAGTACTTATTAATTTATAGTAGATCCTATACCGTATACATAAGTATTTAAATAGCCCAAATAATTCTTAATAAATAAGTAAATTCTATAACATTCTAATAGCTTATTCATTACACATCATGGGTGAAATTCATTAACATTCAATCATTTATTATGTGCACCTGTACATTTATTTTAGATCAGTCTTAGATAAATACAAAATATTATACTGCTACAATATCAATATAGTCTTAGTGTCTTAAACTTAACGAGATTGTATGGTTGTATTCTGATGATATACACATCTTAATAACTGATAGTAAATTAAATAGATCTTTGCATTATTAGAATTACAATTCAACCATTTAGGTAGGTATGCTACAAGATAAAAATGTTAGTAGTAGTAGTAGTAGTAGTAGTAGTAGTAGTAGTAGTAGTAGTCAGTATACAGTTGTTAATAGTGCTGTAATACAGCACTAACGGCGTTGCGGTAGATAGCATATATAAGACAATTACTGAATTACCACTCTATGTTATCCAATGGTATGAAAAAATGTATTTAAGAAAATATAAACTATTAAATTAAATTTTTATAAATAGAAGCTAGATGATAATATTATGTTAGTGCGTATGAATTTTAAAACGGGCAGCAAGTCAAAAATCTTAGTGTTCGTAAAATATAGTTTTTTAACATTTGCTACAAAAATTGCATACTATGCAAAATTCAACGTTTAATTGCGTACATAAGTTTTATTTTTAAATAATAAACACAAATTGTATTGTAAATTATGATTAACACTTAGGTATATTTTACAATTAATATTTTCAACACAAAAATAATAAAATCATTCAAATTATCACTATTGCAAGTTTTGTCTTTTAATAGTACAGTTAAAAACTACATATTATGACGTATTCAATATTAATAAATCAGTATGTTTTACTTGTCACAATGATCGTGTTAAAAAAATGCATAACTATTACATATATTTGTTAGCAAGTTTATAACATTTTCAAACACGATGCTACTTATTAGTTGTTACTAACAATCAAAAAATAAAATTATCTGTTTTTAGGAGTTTTCTCTGCTGTAAAGTGATTTAATTAAATTGCTGTAAAAACAAATTATGTGAAACTTTGTAACACATTTTTAAGCTTTTTGACATGAAAAAAAAACAGTTTGATTAAAAAACAGAAAACAACAAAAAATGTCAATAGTTTATAAATAGCTCAAAAACTAAAAAGAGCCAAAGTATTTAAGAAATTATAAATAGGTATATTTATTATAATGTTTGAAAATACAATATAAGAGTATAGTATACTAAAATAGTATGGAAAATAATAATTTTTAAATATTTAACAATAGAATGTTTCAATTTTCAATTATTTATATTTTTTGAGTTACAACAAAAATACTATAATGTCTATAATCGATTTATGAGAAATCATTAATTTGCAAGTGAATCATAAGCGTATTTAAGAATTTTTCATGGAGACCTCCTCCCTCCCTATAAATATATCCAATTTCGGCAAAATCAATCTTTTTAATGACGTCGAATCCGTTACGTTTTTTAGTACAAAACATGTCATAAGTACAGAAAAAACTCTCACGACATGTAAAATAGTCAGATTTTGTTAATTATTTTTATTTAAAAGAAGAGAACATTTAGCAGGTCGGATCAAAGCCTAATATTCAAAAATAAAATTATAGAAGGTAAAATTATATGCATTTGAATAATGCACAATATTTGTTTTTTTCAAACGTATTTTTCTACCACTACTTAAAGTAAAATTAAAATTCGATCTGGAAAATGTTCTCTTCTATAAAATAAAAAAAATTAACGAAATCCGACTATTCTACAGTCCGTGAGAATTTTTCCTGTGAAGTCATTTTCGTTGATATAATACACATAGGTAGGTACGTTTTATAGAATTTCGGAAAATTGGAAAAACCATCACCAACAACCTTAAGGACAAATCATTGAATACGATAAACAAATCTGAGTGAAGATGGTCTGTCAGCCTATAGTACAAAGTGTATTTTATGATATTGCTATTATTGCAATGTACTGAACTAGATATATTAGCAATACGGTATAGAATTAATGTATATGATGCTATTAGCTATAGCCCCATTAACCAGACACCGCAAGGAAAAAATTGAACAAGTGACAAAATACGGTGCTATAACCGGTATACTGATATCGGTTTTAGTGTACCTCTGCAGGTCACCAGCAAATCGGCATTGGTATACTTCGATTGTAAACTAATTCAACCAAAATGGGCAATTCACTATTGTTGCGTATTAAATAGCACTTGGTTTAAATCAAAATCCAAATCTAAACAATCTCTGAAACTTTCATCAAAATTGGTCCAGTAGTTTATAATCTACAAATATAAGGATATTGTCTTTTATTGAACATTTAAAAAAAAACAATATATTAAAAATCATTTTGTTTTATCTAAACAACATTCCATAACAACAAATGTAGACTATACCAATTTTTAGTTACTGAGGTTAGGTTCTGTCATCAACATTCGGGGTATAGAAAATGCTCCAATTTTCGACATCAGCATTTTTTTAATAGAAAAATGAATCAAGTTGGAACTTTCGAGAGGTCGAAAAAGAACATTTTCAGTAGTTTTTGAAAGCGTCGAAGACCAATTTTTAAAAAAAAAAAAACGATTTAATTTTTTTGGTGTACCTAACTCAAAACCGTGCACTTGAAATTTTCACCAAAAATGTATATTAGTATTTTTCATAAGTAGTAATATTTTCTAAACATTTCGACTTTTTGAGCTATTATTAGAATTTCATAAAAGTTTTTCTTTTCATAGCTAGGATTAGAAATTTTAATAGAAGACTCCCCAAGTGTTTTTACCTTTATCAAAAAAAAAAAAGTCCACCAGAAAGTTGCGCTATTTATACCATGAGACTTTTTATTTTATTATTTGTATTTAATTATTAAACTGTATTATTTATACAAGTATGCTAAAATGACATAATGTCTCTTCGCTTAGAATTGTTTTTCGTATGTTATGATTTATCATTCAATTTAAATATAACAAATCCAAAACAAACGAAATACATACGTGAGCCATACTATACAGAAATCTATAAAGGTCGAAAAAAAACCTTTCAGTGTCTCAATGAATTTATAATATCTTTTGTTATAACTTTAATTGAAATCGGTCTATAGTAGCTTTTAAGATCAGCCGTTGCTCCGTTAGTAAATAAAATTTCACATGAATTTAGGATATATATAGATATTATTGTTCATTCAATTTCTCATGTAGCGATTTTCTTATTTTGTTGCAATTCAAAAACTAATAACTGTAGATGCATGAAAATTTCACTGAATGTTTATATAAGCATTTTCTATACACCATCTAATTTTGAATATGTTTTGACTGATTTAGAGCTTTTTACGGATCATTTCAATTTTCATCTTTTTTTAGTTTTTTTTTATATAAATACCAATAAATTTTTATTTGTAGGGCCAAAAATAATGAAAATTGAATACAAGGCTCCTGATATATTGTTACAATAGCAATTGAAAAATATTAAAAATACATAGGCACACATTTTTTTTATAAGCATTTAAAGTTCGAATTTTGACAAAATTCATCAAAATCTCGAAAATGATCAATCATTGTAATTAAACAATTAAAAAATGGTCAGTTTTTATAACTAAGGATTGAAAATTTAAAATAAAGATTGAAGATTCTAATAAATAGTACATACTGTAAACAAAAAAATCTAAAAAATATAAAAGCACAGTTATTTTTTACACACATTTTAAGTTCAAATTTGGACGAAATTACATATTAAAATCAATATTAACGAGTATAAGTATATATTATAATATTTTTCCAGCATCACTGATAATTTTAAGTTAGTAATTAAATAATATGAATAATATTAATTCAACTTAGCAGCTACCGTAAAATAACAATATCAATATAATTTAAAATATCCTAGACTGACATACCGTCTCCGCTCAGAGTGATCTACTTGTAACCTATACTGTACAGCAGAGCGACATCCACTCGACCCCCTTTATGTATATTGTATATACCTCATCATGACCAGTACTTTTTTTTTTATTTTACCTCCCAAATGTAATAACTAGAATCACATTTCTTCCAGAAAAAATATCGAAGATCAAAATCAAAACATTTTTCTACTTTTCTACTAACACTATCACAAAAAAAAGTAATAACATCATTGTACATCTAATACATTCATCACTCCGCTCAGAATTTTAAACACATTCAATCATTATTAAACATTAATATTTAATACCTACATTAAAATATAATTTACCTATATATTATACCTCATTAAAATATATTTGATAGTTCAATAATAAAACATTTTAAAAAAAGGCCATGGTATGAATTTTAAAGATTAAAACGATAGACTATCCATACTACTAAATGGATCATGACTGTAGTAGTAGTGTAGTTCCAGTGGTCTGGCCTGATCTTGGTGTACCGTGTACCGTGTACAACGTGCAATGTACATTGCAACTGCACATGTGCAATAGATTGTTTCAATTTTACAACAATTGTTGTTATAATTGTATGTATAACTGCAACCTCTCGGCTCTCTATCACGAGACCACACCACCCGCCAGCGCAATGCCGGATGCTCCGTATATTAACTTTTTTCGGATATTTTATTAACACAATGGTGACATAATACCATTAAGTAATGTTAGTACAATGTACAAATTTGTTTTGTATAATTGTTATTGTGTGTAAATTAGATATACATACGGAAATTAATGTTATTTTGTTTCATCGAATAATACGAGAACATTAAATAAATTGAATTTTGAAATTTGAACATACCACCATTGAAATAATTTACTTTGTGCCTTGTGTATCATAAACATTAACGTTATTTATTTACAACCCCCCCCCCCCCTTGACCATACCAAGAAACATATTATGCGTTATTAAACAAATACGAAGCAAATTATAGTTTAATGTTTTTTAAAAATAGTATAAAGTATCTATATATTTTTATCTACCTTTATAAGTGTAAATATCAGTATATCATTTTAATTAATAAAGTATAAAAGTTTAAAAACAATTTAAGTATTTGTAATTGTAAACATGACTTTGTACACCTTACTATAAACAACACACATTAAATTAAAATAGTAATAATGACTTAATAGATGTACTGAATTTTATGTTTTTATATCATTATTAAATTCAAATTAGACATTTAAATACTCCTTTAAATATAAAACAGAAAAATAAAAATATTTTATATTTAGCTGTGCCGAGGATTTCAGTGAAAAAAGTACTAAAATAACAATTTACTACGAAAGACCGAAGTTGTGATATTATGATCTCTATCCTATGATAAATATTAAATACTACAATACACTACAAAAATAAATATATTGTATGTATTATCTAACAATAAACTGAATTATAGCAGATAGTAGATACTCCCTAAATACGTTAAATATAACTACTAATTAGTTATACAGTGGTATATTTATAAATATATTAATAAATCATTTAACACATATTATGTATTATTTAAAGATAATATTCATGACACAAATAGGCCGGTCTACAATAAAAATTACCATCTTTAGTATTTTTTTTAAATAATTATAACATTTTTGAAACTCTTTCAAAAAGCTTAAAAATGTAATAAAATATTCCAAATAAATAGTTCTTACTGAAACCTAAAAATCTATAAAATACATTAGCATAATTTTTTTATAGATATTTGAAGTTAAAATTTTGACGAAATTGGACATTTTAAGGAATTATAAAGATTTTAGTTATTTTTTTGTAGTTATAAACAACATTAGCAGGAACTTTCAAATTATTTAGATTATATTTAGGTTATTGCATATTTAGCTATAGTAGCAATATAAATACATAATAAAATATACTCTTTGTAGTTAGTTATATAAGCTGATAGACTGTCTCTGCTCATAATCATTTTTCCAATACAATGATTTATCATTTAATTAAAAATTAATACATACATTATAGCACCCTTAAGGCTATACTCAATGACGAGATTCACTCGACACCTACTGTTTGAAGGTAATATTAAATTTGACAGGGAAATGGCGCTTGGCGTGTACTCACCCTTGGTGTAGATTTTAGACACGGTCCTAGTGTTTTTATTCTGGTATCTGGAGGCGAGCGTTACGAACTGCGGCCCGCAGTCGCGGCTATGATGCATGGCTAACGGAGAATGCACCGTTCGCAGAATACAGCATTAGCGGAAGGAAACACCATCAAACCGGTCCAATACCGCAGAATCCACCACCGCCGCGCTATGCAATACGGTCCGCAGCAGCGCGCGCACGCCCGATTTATTTATATTTATAAACGAATACGAATAATATAACATTATATAACAATCAATACTCATCATATCATAATACAATGTTATATAATTACGTAAGTATATTGTGTATGAATGCGCTTTTTGTTTATACTTCACTTATAATTCGTAACTCTTGATTTTCTTTGCGTGTGATAAATAAATGTAATTAAATCTCCTACTTTAAAATACTGGGTCACGAACTATATATTAAATTATATATATATAATATTAATATATTATATCATTATTATCGTATAGTATATTAGAAATCATTAAACAGTAACACAGGGACTTAAATATTGCCGCATCACTTGCTTGTCATAAAAAAACCAATTCATATGACGAAATAATAATAAGCGTCCTGTAGATATAATGGTCTATGAGTATTAAGTCAGTACCTTTGTCGGAATGCGTGGTTTATATAGGTGGCATTTATAAATACATATGTATATTAGTGTACGCTAATTAATATATTAAAACAATCAAGTTAAATAAATTAAACAAAAAAAAAGTTGGGCAAGTGGGTGTTGCTCTGCTGTACAGTAGGTTACAAGTGGGAGACTGCATGGATGGTGTTAAATTTGAATTAAATTATATACCTAATATCATTGTATACGAAAAACGATTCTGCGCGATGACGGTGGTTTGTCAGCCTATGACATATTACTATAAGTACCTATGCTTGAAGACATTATTGTGAATAAAGTTATTTATTTATCTATTTACATGAAAATTTGTTTCAATTTTCAATCCTTAGCTATAAAAGATGAACATTTCGTAAATTTTTAACTACAAAATTATTATTAAATTTTAAATTTGATACGTTTTGTCAAAATTCGAACTTTAAATGCTTATAAAAAAAAATTGTGCCAATATATTTTTAATATTTTTCAAATGCTATTGTAACAATATATCAGGAGCCTTGCATTACATTTTCACGCATTTTGTTCCAACAAATAAAATTTTATTGATATACGTAGAAAAAAAACTAAATTTTCCGTAAACAGCTCAAAATGAGTCAAAATATTTTCAACATTTTATGGTTAATAGAAAATGAAAATTCATTGAAATTTCTATGCATATACAGTAATTCGTTTTTAAATTAAAACAAAATAAATAAGAAAATCACTACATGAGAAATAGAGTAAATATCCAATGTTGTAAAAATATGAACTTCAAACGCTCATAAAATTTAATTTGACTTTTTTGTAGACATTTTTTTTTTTGGTAAAAGTAGACAATTTTATGAGGAATCTTGTATTACATTTTTAGTTCTTAGATTTAAAAATAAAAATTTTTATGAATTTCTAACTCAAAATAATTTGTAAATGTTCGTCATTTTTACGTATTTTATTAATAAACTTTAAATGCTTATAAAAAAAATTGTGACGATGGATTTTTAATATTTTTCATCTGCATTTTAAAAAATATTTAGGGAGCCATCTAATAAATTTTCAAGCTTTTTTACCCAACAAATAAAATTTAATTGACATTCGTAGAAAATAAATCTATAAGTATTGAAAACTGAATATGTCCGTAAACAATTCATAACAAGTCAAAATATTTTGAAAATTTTATCGTGTATAGCAAATGATAATATAAATAACCAGTGAAAATTGCATGAATATACGGTCATTTGTTTTACAGTTACAGAAAAAACCAAAATCGATTTTGCGTAAAAATTCCCGTTTTTCCTTAATTTTTCTTTTGTTTTGTCTCTGTGCTTTTGAAAAATATTGGGAATTTTAAAAAATGACCTTTTGAATGCACCAACTAGAATCACTTTCCCATAGAACAAGATACTGTTGAAGAAAATCAGAGCATTATTTCGACTACATATCTTGTAGAAAGACACAAAAAACAAAAAAATAAATAAAAAAACACACATCATTGTAAAATCAATACATTCATCGCTCCGCTCAGAATCTAAAAGGGAACTAACTTATTTTTTGTGTTTACTGACATATTATATTTGTTTAAGAGTACCTAGTGTAATTCTATTTTTTTTATAGTTTTAGAGTCTTGTAATGAACACAAGAGTTTTACAATATCTACTAATTAATTTAATTAGTAGATATTGTAAGGCAGTAGGTAGCACAAAGCATGCAAACTATATACAAGTTTACCTACAATAAAAATAAGTAGGTACCAACACGCCGCCAAAACCTAAACAACATTCATTGCAGACTGCTTTGATATAATGAGGTATATACTTAGAAGAAAGCGCGTCGATCTTTCCTAACCGCATAATTTAATAGATCGTAATAATTATAACTTTAGATCCTTTAAGCGCCGAGCGAAATATGAAAACCCGGTTTACAATGCATGGTCATTTACGATGCGTGTTCTTACTTTTTTTTGTGTGTAGGTATCTGACGTTACCTCTATAGGAGAAGAAAAAAAATGATATTTTTAATTTATAGAGCAGTTTCAGGTGGCAAGCAAATTCGATCTAGTTGGTACTTTTGGTCAACAATTTCCAATGCTTTTTAAAATTAGCGAAAAAAAATTAAAATAATTACGGAAAACGAGAATATTTACGCAGCCCTAGTTTTGGACAAAATAGATTTTGTATATTGTTGTAATTAAAAAATCGATAACCATACCTAAATACTTTAAACAGTGGCGTATTTACGGGGGGGGAAGTCCCCGGGTCTCGACCCCCCCAGAAAAAAATTGAAAAAGTCATAAATAACTTGGTACGTAGGTACCGAGAAAGAGAAAATTAATTTTATATTATGGGTTTTTAATGTTTCTATCATAAAAAAAAAATATATAATATTTGTATAAATATTAAATAACTTGGGTTTAACTTTTGGTTATTTTTGTCTAAAAAACTATTAATTTGTATTAATAAATCATAATAGTTGTGAAATATACATACCTAATATTATAATATAAATAATATAATTATTACATCATTACTCATATGTGTTTTTTTTATATTATAAACTTGTAGGTACTTAATATTTAGACCCCCCCCCCCCCACAAAAAATTTGAAAATACGCCACTGACTTTAAATGTATATAATTTAGCAGTTCTTAAAATTGTACAACTATCAAAAATATCTCATCTCTTTTTATGTTATTTATACATCTGGAATTTTTTATTTATATTTATAATAATAAATGTAGGTGTATTAATAAAAATAAGGCCAAAAAGCTCAAAAAGTATAATAAGATTTCTCATAGAGTTGTTCTTTAATTTCAATTAATTATGTTTTAAAATAAAATTAATTAAAACGACGTATTAGCCTTATCAATATTGGAATATTGGGTGAGGTCGCCTGTAACTGAGAAAGTACATAGTGTAACCGAGGAATTTATTTTGATAGCAATTCTTATATCTAATATATCGGATGAAACATAACTGCGCTACTCCATTTTATACTCTATAAGGAAGATCGAACCAACGTACCTATAATAAAGTGAAATAAGGAGTGTCAATTAACAGGGTGACACTAAAAGAAAGATAGACTTTATAAATATATTAAATAGTAAGAAATAAAGAAAGATGGGACACCGCATAGGTTACTTTAAATTGTACAGAAATTTACCGAAAACGTAAATAAACTAACAGCGTTCGACTAGCCGACTAGGTATGAGTTAATTACAACAAATTAAAATAAAATATCCTTAAGAATAGAACCTGACACCTCTGCTCAGAATCGTTTTTCGTATGTTATGGTTTACATTGAATTAAAATTGAAAAAATATCCATTATAGTGACCTACTCAAAAAACTCAATAACGAGGTTCGCTGGAAACATATACTATACGACGGAGCGACTTCCCCTGTTTTTTCGTTAAAAACACATTATTCATAATCATTACTCACGTCTTGCAACTTGAATCAAATTCTGTGTGAGACATTGAACCAAAATCGTTTATAGTGTTGATTTTGTGCATATTAAAATAATTGCGTTTTAGAATAATATACATAGACTTTGTCAACTCAAATCAAAATAAATAAAAAAGCGTATTTCAAAATTACACATTATTGCATAAAATTACAGTTGTTTGATTTGAAACAAAATTAATACCAATAGCTTAGTTACAAGTTACGCAAGAATATAATATAGTAGTTACGTAATATGTGAAATATACATATTATATTAGAAATTCACATATTCTTTACATTTTTCACCGAATAGGTAGTAAAGATGATATGTTTAATAATATGAATATTGAATACATTATATCTAAATTGAAACATTTCCTACATTAAAATAAGTAGATAGCATACCTACCTAGGTACATCCCCTCTCTAAACATTTCCTACATTAAAATAAGTAGATAGCATACCTACCTAGGTACACCCCCTCTCTAAAAAATATCAAGTAGCTATGCCATAATATAGTATTATTAATAATAATACTATATTATGAGCAATGTTATTATTTAATTTTAATAATAGGAATAATGAATACCTAAATCTGTTAAATGTAAAGATAAATTTTAAATTAAAATACTCAGGTGCTTCTACTTTTATATTTAAAAGTTATGCAAAAAAATAAAAAATAATTGATATAATAAAATAGTAAATATGTAATAACATTTTCCAGAATTGTAATGAAATGATACGAAATTTAATAATAATATAATTATATCCATTCTAAGATCTATATTCTACAATACTAGCTTTACTTCCAGGCGGCACTGTTTTAGTGGGGGTTGGACAATTTGGGGGTGGAAAAATGATCCCAGTACCTATTCTCTTGTCTACCGAGTCATAGCCCGTAAGTATAAATCTAATTCAACTGTTGGTACAAACCTTAATCAAACACAGAAATTTAAAAATGTTAAATGTGTTAGATTTGTTTATTAAATAAAATTAATTAATATTCAATACAAACCGCATTTTACGAATACAGGGATTAAAATACATTTATATAGGTAGGTACAATTCTATGTTTGATTTGTATTATTATTTACTATTTAGTAGTACAATATTTTATGACCTTGATAAAAACTGCATGATTATATAAAAAATAAAAATACTATAATAAAGTTGTAAACAACAACATTGAACAACTCAAATGTATCATGATTAAATGGACCAATGTATTAGAAATCTTTGTGAGCTAAACAGATAAGAATGATAAGATAAGTGGAGTAACATGGTACCCTACCCATCTCTTCTAACCTTTACTCTTTTTTCAACGCTTAACATTTACTTATAGCCTGATACTGTCAAAATAATAATATTTTCATTTTTTTGCTCTCAAACTGTTTGACCATTGAGCCATTAAGGGTGGTTTCTGATAATAAATGTTATGTAATTGGTATCTACTTTGGCTTTTTGGGTGTCAAAAGTAGAAAATACCCAGTAATTTATCATAAGAGCGTGTAAACCTGAATTTTAGGTGCTACAATATAGTTGGGCTCCTTCTTTATAGTTTATTTAGGTCATAACAAAAATATTTTATTATATACAGAGTGATTCCCTGAGCATAATCAATCCCATTTTTTTTTTTAATAATGAGTATTCAAATTATGATTTTTAGAATTTTTAAGTATACTTAATGATCGTATTTTCAATTATATAGATTTTTAAACCATTTAAGAAGTGTAGTGTGGTGGTACAAACTTTTTATTTTCAAAAGTAAATAACCATTTTTCCTTTAAATTCAAATCAAATTTCCAAGCCCTACTGACGAGCCTACTTATTAGTTAATAGACTACAATTATATTTTAAGAGATACCTAGTACTAAATACTAATATTTTAAATAGTATTTGAATCACATAAGTACCCCAAAATGTATTAAAAAGTAAATATATTTATTATGTATAAATAAGTTATAGGTACCTATTATAGAACTGTTCAAAACAAAGATTTCAATAACAATTTTAACCCAAAATCGCCCAAATCTAATCTAAAATTTTATTTTTGAAAAAATCTATAACAGACCAATTAATTTATCAAATACAAGAAAAACTTATCCAGTTCATCTTGGCCCACAACTGACGTCAAAGGACTTATGGGATACCAAATTACATTTATAAAACAGTGTATCTAATCACAACAATACATAATATGAAAATAACATGTAGAAATAACCAACACATTTAATGTTGATTTGTTATGATAATATTAGTTGTATATACAATGTTTAAATCATATTTCATATTAACATTTAACATTAAAGTTGGTTTTGCATTACAATTTACGATAGTTTTTCAATATAATATAGTTTTTTGGACCCCTGATTTTGTGAAATTATAACGGTCACCGATGGTCAAGATGAACTGCACGAGTTATACACATATTATTGTTATTCAATTTATTTCCTTAAGGGTAGGTTGGGTACTAGGGTAGCATAATTATGTTCTTTTTGCTACTTAATATTTTTTTTTATATAAGTAATAATCATTATTAAATAATTTTATGTATTTTTTGTTATAAAACAAAATGTAATTTTAACATGCATGAAAACTGAATAAAAAGTTTAATAAGCAAACCTTAAATAATTAATTTATAGCTTTAAATTTGTAATTTGTAATCAACAATAATTTTTTTTTATTCGACTATTTTTTACTTTTCTGTAACATTTATACTTTATACATACACTAATGAGACTATGAGAGCACTGTACATCCGTATATTTTATCTGTCTGACATACACGTGACATAGGTTAACTTTGAGGTTAGCTTATTGGAAAAAATGATTTCGCAATAAGTTATAGACAAACTATAGTGGTAACTTTAGAAAGCTAAATGTTTACAGACATACCTAAAAGATAATTTTATGAGTTCTTAGAATTATAATAATTCAATTAAAAAACATTTTATTTTTAAATATTAATAAAAATAAATAATATCTAATAAATATTTGTGTTGTATTTATATATATTTATTGTTTATTTGTAATGTATTATAGTTTTCTAACTGTTAGTTATTAAAACCCTATAACTCTTCCTCAAATAATTTTACAAGTACCTAACTATAATTTTTTTTATTTTTAGATTTTTTTTAGACTGTGGTCCAATATCAGACGAGGGAAATAAATGTCTAACAATAAATGTTTGATGTCTTCTTATCCTAATAAACATTAATTTTTAACTATCAAAAATAGGTTTGTAAATAGCTTAATTGATTTAATTTTACTAATTACATATCTATAACTGCAATCAAAATAATATTCATGGCTGACTTTACACCTGAATTATTTATTCTGGTTACGGGTGTTCAAACATCAGAATAAAAAAAGGGGGTCAAGTGGATGTCGCTCCGCTGTACAGTAGGCTACAAGTAGATCACTGTACTATAATGGATGGTATTAAATTTGAATTCAATGATATAATATCATTGTATAAGAAAAACGATTCTGAGCGGAGACGGTATGTCAGTCTAGATATTTTAAATTATATTGATATTGTTATTATACGGTAGCTGCTAAGTTGAATTAATATTATTCATATTATTTAATTATTAACCTAAAATTATCAGTGATGCCATAAAAATATTATAATATATACTTTTACTCGTTAAAATTGATTTTAATATGTAATTTCGTCCAAATTTGAACTTAAAATGTCTGTAAAAAATAACTGTGTTTAAATATTTTTTAGATTTTTTGAATACAGTATGTACTATTTATTAGAATCTTTATTTTAAATTTTCAATCCTTAGTTAAGAAAACTGAACATTTTATAATTGTTTAATTACAATGATTGATAATTTTCGAGATTTTGATAAATTTTGTCAAAATTCGAACTTTAAATGATTATAAAAAAAATGTGTGCCTATGTATTTTTAATATTTTTCAATTGCTATTGTAATAATATATCAGGAGCCTTGTATTAAATTTTCATTATTTTTGGCCCAACAAATAAAATTTTATTGATATTAATAGAAAAAAAAACTAAAAAATTTGAAAATTGAAATCGTCCGTAAAAAGCTGAAAACAGTCAAAATATATTAAAAATTAGATGGTGTATAGAAAATGCTTATATAAACATTCAGTGAAATTTTCATGCATCTACAGTTATTCGTTTTTGAATTGCAACAAAATAAAAAAATCGCTACATGAGAAATCGAGTGAATATCTAATCTTGTAAAAATTTGAACTTAAAATGCTCATAAAAAATTATATTGATTAGCTTATAAACATTTTTTTATTGATAAAATTAGGCAAACTTATGAGATGTCTTGTATTACATTTTCAAACCTTAGATTTAAAAAGAAAAATTTTTATGAATTTCTAACTCAAAATAAATTGCACATTTTCGTCATTTTACGTATTTTGTCAAAATTTCAACTTTAAATGCTTAAAAAAAAAAATTGTGACTACAGATTTTTAATATTTTTCATCTGCCTTTGAAACTATATATTAGAAGCCTACTATTAAATTTTCAAGATTTTTTACCCAACAAATAAATTTTTTTTGACATTTGTAGAAAAAAAAACTAAAATTGGAAACTGAAAATGTCCGTTAACAGCTCAAAATAAGTCAGAATATTTTGAAAATGATATGATGTGTAGAAAATGCTTATATAAACATTCGGTCAAAATTTCATGTCTCTATGGTCATTTCTTTTAGAGTTATACCAAAAACCAAAATCGATTTTGTCGAAAATTGGTTTTCCGTAAAAATTCCCGTTTTTCACATAATTTTTCATTTGTTTTTCCAGGCGCTCATGAAAACTACTGGGAAATTTTGACTTTTGACCCCCAAAGTACCAACTAGATTCACTTTCCTATCAGAAAAGGTACTATTGAAGAAAATCGAAGCATTTTTTCTGTCCTAAAACGTGATGACAGACACAAAAATAAAAAAAAAATAAAAAAAAAACACACATCATTGTAAAACCAATACATTCATCGCTCCGCTCAGAATCTAAAATGTAAACAAGTTTTTTAGGTGCTCATGATGGCCATAAATATAGGTTGAAATATATGTTACATAGTTCAGGGAGAACTTAACTTTAAATTACTTATGTACCTATTTGATTTATAGAATATTTCTTAGAATATTTATCCCAACTCTTATAATAAATACCAAATATTATAACTATAATTATTATTATTACAAAATGTCTATTTAGGTTGTCTAGACAAAAAATAGTGTATTTCAATAAAAAATTAATTTTAGTCCCTGCCTGTAAAAGCTGACACTGAAAACCTAACTATAAAATTAAATAACTCACAAGTATCAGGTTTTCAGTTAGGAACTTATTCAGTTTTAATGGACTTTTATATTACATGCCTACTAATGTTTGAGATAGTTATTAGGTAATATGGGAATATCCCAGGAAACATAATATAGATATTTTAGTTTTTAGTTCTTTTTAAATTTAATAAAAATTAAAACACAGTAAGTACTAGGTAAACAAATACCCCCTTTCTTAGTTAATTGTTAGGTATAAAATTATATTTTAATAAAAAAAAATGAGTACAAGTCAAAAATACTCATGTGACTTAATCAAGATTATTTTAAATATAAAACTATAAAATAATGAAAACAATATAAAACAAAATAAAAATAAATCACACTATCCAAAGTGCAGTATATTTCTACACAATACCTAAAACATTTCAACTATTATTTATTTATTCATACAATATTGTAATTGAAAGCTTAATTTATTCGTCATTAAAGATTTACATAACAATTAACAAACATATTTGCATATAGTACCTACCTAATTATGGTTACTTATGGTGTATCTATTATATTAGTAATTTAATTTAAAAATATTATGAATGCTAGGTAGTCATAGAAGAATAATATATAAATGTAAATGCATACGTCAATCAACTACCTAATATAAACACTTGAAAAAAAAATTAAATATATACAAATACTGAGAAAATAACTACCTTTGTTTTAAATATTAAGTGGACCAATTATAATCACAGACATTTAAATTACAATATTTACAATTGATACTTATAATTTTTAATCATTTAAATATATTTAATTACGATAATAATAAGGTACCTCATATTTATAATTACAATTTGTTTTAAATACTTTTAAAAATGATTAGGATTAAAAACACACTTATAAATTGTGAGCATTTAATTAACAGACACCAAACAATAAAATTAACTGTTATTTCTTTAGGTACCTATTTTAATCTAAACTATTTCATTTGAAACAATATAATTTCAATAGATAACTTATTGTTGCTCAAGAATTATATTTTAAAAAACTAAATAATTAAAGACCATAAAAAAAATGTATGTATGTTTTGGATATACAATTTAAAATAAAAGTCACATCAGTTGATATCTTTTAATTAATTATAAGTTTATTTCTTTGAACTTTGGAATGAAAATAATGTTAAAGAATTCAAAACTATTAAAAATAACTGGCCTTAGCTATAATTCCTTTTAAAGGTGGTCCCACACGACTGGTGTACTTGGCCAATATTTGTCACTGGTAGTATATGACCAACATTGGTCTTTGCTCCTACACGACTGATGTATATTTACAAGTATTATCAATGCCCAGCACTGGTATACTTGTCATGGTAATTGTTCATTCTCCCACACAGGTTGTATAGTTGACCAGTTAATTAGTTAGATTAAACTCGCACGGCCATTCAAACACCAGTCACCGTGCCTTGCCATGCCTTGTGAGAGCAAGTGCAAAGTTGAATGTAAACATTGGTGGTCCTTTGACTTGTGGCAGGTTTACCGACAATCCACCGGTACGAGCCAGTAACTAACAATTGAACTTGTGTAGCCTTCCACACAATTGGCGTAGTGACAAATATTGGCCAAGTACACCAGTCGTGTGAGACCGCCTTTAGACTGCAGAAGTGCAGGCAGGGGCACTCCGCCACTCCGGCCAGTCTGGAAATGGGAATTTTCCAGATGGCCTGGACCATATTATGGTCTGGCGGCCTGACCATTTTGCTAGATTTTTTTTTTAAATTTAATTTAATTTACAAAATATTAGTAAATATTAAATGTTAAATGCGTCAAGTGTGTCTATTAAATTATTGTATTACAAATATTATTAATGCAATAATAGTACATTGTAATAGCCTCGTACAATCGTATACTCGTATGAGAAAGCTTTGGATATAAAATTACAAAATATTTGGTACATAAATATAGACATTAAATACAATTAAAGCAATATTATATTGATATAGGCTGGTTATTTTTATAATAAAACACCCAGATTTGACGCAATTCCGCCTGTTGAACCGGCAAGTTGTTTATCTGTACCCTGTAGTAGGACTGCAGAGTGGCGACGAATATAGCAATGCCTAATGGCTAATAATAACTAATAATACTGATATACCATTGATTATAAGTACTAATAATGTCTAATACTACTATAAAGTATTCAAAATAATATAATCAATATTAATGATTACACATATTAATTTTGTATTTTTGGTCCCCTTACTTTGGTTATTGTTATTTTTATAAATAATATTTGTGATGATCTAAACTTTTATCTAAATTATTATTATAAATGTATAAATCATTTTTATTATATTGTTTATAATTTATGTATTTATTTATTACTTATTACCTTATACCTATACCTAAACCATTAAAACACAATATATAATTATTAATTATTAATATTTCATTGGTTTCAACTATTAAACTATACCTACAAATTTTATTTTTCAGACGTTCAGGTATTAGTATATTAATAAAGGTGGGCAAGTTAATGAAAATAATTAACTGTGGTTAGTTAAGCTAATTCAATTAAATTGCCTTCAGGTTTTCAGTTAAAGTTAAAAGCTGACAAAAAAAAAAAAATTAACTTAACTCATTAAAAAAAAGTTAATTTTTTTTTCAAATCATAAATTGCACTAGTATTATGATTTGTACTAACATTTACCAAGACGCTTAGCACTGTGTATTGTGTAAACATAAAACAATTAAAATTAACTTAACTGTACAATAATGATGATTAACTATAAAAAGCTAAGTTAAAATATTATTCAATTTAACCGAATAAAGTTATTAAATTAAACATTTTTTAACTTAACTTTAACTTTTTAACAAGGTAATGCCCATCATTGATATTAATATAATGCGTTAGAAGACAGAAGTTAAAAGAAATGACAAAATAGTGATTTAAATACTTTTATAATACTAAAAGTAGTAATGAAATTTAATTTACATATATAATAGTTTTGAAATAGGTAAATAGAAAAACTAAATTCGAGCGTAGCGATAAAAAAATTTTTGGTGGGTGGCCTGGATAAATTTTAAACTCCCGGCCTGGATTTGGTTCCCACTCCGCCCCTGAGTGCAGGTCAATATAATGTAAATAAATATAACTATAATAATGTCTTCGTAAATAAAATACAATTTAAACTTTGGTATACTATTGTTATTATTCTGCAGATATCCAATATAATAGTTAATAATAACTCTGACACTGTAGGTACTCAATATTTATTTATTATAATTTATAATACATTTTTAATGATGAATAATATTATTAACAACGCAAATAACTGTAATAGCTTATAACTTTATGAGAGATTCTTGTTTACTTAGTGATGCTATAGTGTTGTACTCTAGACCATTTATAAAGGTTAGTACATATCTTCATTAGGTACATAATTAAATGACAATTTATGTAATAATAAATTACTTTTATTTTGTATTTAAAAATGGATGATAAGGATAATACATCTCAATTGAGATGAAACTGTATAAATTAATATTTTGAACAATTAGATATCATGTTATAGCTATGCCTAATATAACAACAACTCATTGAAAGCAACTCCTAAAAACATCTAAAGGGTCAACTCACTTCAGAATATTATGAAATATTGATTACAGATTAAAAGAAAATAATAATTTATTAATTATATATACCTACCTAACTACCTACATTAAAGTAATAACAATATTATTTAAAATTACTATTCTCTGTGATAAAAAAAAGAAAGTAAGAAGTGATTGATTTTTAAGCAAGTAGATACATTGCTAAATTTATATTTTTTTTTAATGAACTTTTTCAAGCTTACAAAAACGAAATAACTTTTAAATTAACTAAGTTAAGGTATTTCCTGAGTTAACTACCTACCTAAAGGAATTAAACAAATTAGTTAATAATTAATGCATTTACAAATTAAGCTTAACATTTAAAACTATACATTCATTCAAAATAATATGTTGGATTACTACATTTAGTCAATAAATAGTTAAAATTAAAAAGTTTTAATCTTTCATTCAAACCTACAAACAATATTTTTAATAACCATCTACCTAGATATTTTTTTAAATTCTAAAAATTTACTAAATCCTTAAGAAAAGCTATTAATAGGTAGGTAGGTATAATATGAGTGGTATTTCTAACTATTCAAGTACCTATTACCTAATAAGGTATTGACTTAAGAAAATTCCTACTTAACGGAAACAAACTATCACAAATAATTCACAAGACAAAAAAGTGTGTGGAAATAATTTACCTCTAATTGGAAACGGTTTTGTCAGCACAGTGTCTGTGGTTGGAGGTAAATGTCGATAAACTTGATTGTTTTCATCTTTGGGTGGCCAGTAGTGTTCACTGCACAATTTGACGCAGTCACCATTACTGTAATCGGGTACAACAGTCTTCACTACTGAACTGCAAACGGCCATTACTTCATTAAACGCTTATTAACGTACGTGAAGCCAAATTTATTACGTATATTACTACAATATTATTAAATGTGGAATATTTATAATACAAAAAAGTAAAAACAGGAGCGGATTATAAAACAAAATAATAACGAAACTAACAATTAAAAAAAATTCCTTTCATAAAACAACGATGTCCTAATTGTTTCGTTTAATTTAAATAAACAGAACAGATTTTCGGACAAGAACGGGCGGTTTGAACGACAGTCGCGCGAACGAACGAGGGAAGTAACGAGCAAAAGCGATAGTGACGACTGACCACTGTCGGTAGTCGGTACTACGGTAGTACGTATTCTTTTATCTATGGTAGTACTACGGAGTGCGGTCTACGGTAGACTCAATCACTATTTACTCAGTAGCCACTTGACGACAGACAGAACAGTAAAACCAGGAAGGACAGACCCGTAAAACGTGCTGTACATCTCCGATGTTTTATACGAACTCCGGATGAATGAAAACTATCGATTGATAAGAAATTTGATAACGAGTATGGTTAGAATCACGGTCTTACTCATTACGTCATTACTCATTGTTTCTTCCATGATTTTGGAAATTTGTGAATTTTAACAAACCCATCAGCCTTATTGGGCTATTGCCTAAAAGTAAAATATATTATAGTTATGATCAATCGTAGATACGCTGTTTTTAATTTTTACAAGACCATACGTACCATGAATCTTGGAACAACGTCCTAGTAATTTTTATCTTCCATGACGGGCCTTGAATCTGACACTTGGCCACCCTAACAAATGATACTGATTAGTGATTACTGGAATCAACATTGAACAGCCGATATATTGATCCATGCAGTGGCGACAGTGGCGTACAAAGGATTTTTAATGTGGGGCAGTGGTTGAATTGTTTGTAAAACTTCAACTTCTCAACTTTCCTAGTAAAAAGTATGCTCTAATCATAAACTTCGATGGAAGTTTTTGGAAGCAAATTTTATCTAGTTAGAACTTTTGGGACTTTGGGAGGTCGAAATAGAAAATTCTCAGTATTTTTTAAAATAATCGAGAAAAAAAATAAAATATTATTTGGTAACCGTGGTTAGACCGTCATTGCTTGGATTGTATTTGATTAATTTTAGTTTTTTTTGTAAAAATGTCAATAAAAAATGATTCGTTCGATCAAAAAGCTTAAAAATGTAATATAAGGTTTTATATTATAGCTATTTAAAAACAATATCGCTACATAGGCACAATTATTTTTATAAACATTTATAGTTCAAATTTTGACAAAACTATAATAATTAATTTGTAGTTTAAAATTTATAAAATATTACATTTATTTAGCCAAGGTTGGAAATTCAATACAAGGTATTTCATATAAGTAGTTCATACTTTTACCAAAAAAATACTGATCATATTAAGATAATTAGTATGCAATTACAATGTTTTTACAAAAATGTATTCATTCTGGTAAGACGTATATGAATTTACTTACTAGCTTATATGACAGTTGAAATTTGATAAATATTTTTTGTTTAAATAATAATTGTAATTACAATGAGGGAGCAGGGTGCTTCAGCCCGTTAACCCCCCACCCTACGTACGCCACTGGATCCATATAAAGTACTTAGGTGGCTAAGTGGATTAAAGATTATTTTATTATAATTTATAATATACCCCTTGGGCCCATGTTATTCATTACTATTTACCACTTTACCAGTATCACGGTTGTAGACAACTGTGACCAGTAGTAAACAACTAATAACTATTATCATCGTTTACATTCATATTTAGCCTCTTTCAGTCACTTGGAACTTGGTAGTTAGTTAGCGTAGCTTAAATATTATTATTTCCGCACGTTGACATGTCATAATAAGGTTTTAATGCACTGAGCCACTGGGATATATTCAGGCAATGTAAGGGCAAAGAAAACTTGAGCCAGTGGTGCATTTCAAAACTACAATAAAACTCGGATTTAATAATATATTGATACAACTAAAAATTAGAATTGTCTACTAGCGTCTAGTCTCATTAAATCTTAAACTGAAGTGTAGGTTTTTTTGTTGTGTAAATAACTGATTGATATTTCAGTTTTAATAATATGAAACTCTAAATGAAGGTCTGTAAGATTACAAACTGTACAAAAGTAAAGTCTATAGTAGACCTATTATTGGAAATTTATATTCCAATAATATCAATTTATTTTGTTCTTCATTTAAGACTGTATGTCTTCAATTTTTGTAGTTGTAAAAAATGTAATGCTTTAATTTTTTAGATCAGCAAATTTTTTAATAGGAAAGTGAATCTAGTTGGTGCATTCGGGAGGTCTAAATAGAAAATTCCCAGTATTCAAAAACGTTGTGATAAACAAAAAAAAAATGTCAATTTTTAAGCAAAACCAATTTTTTAATTTTATTTATTTTTTTGTAACTCAAAAACAAATAACCGTAGAAATTTTAAATTTCCACCAGGAGGTTATATGACCATTTTGCATACATTACATAATTTATAATATATTTTGATTTTTTTGGAGCTATTTACATACTAACAGCCATGATACATTTTGGATATTCGGATTTTTTTTTTGTTTTTAATTATTATCGATACATAGTTTTTGCGATCAAAAGACTTGAAAATGTAATATAACTTTATAAGGCTCCACATGAGTTTTTAATAATGCAGTAATAAAAAAAAATGTTGGGCTTTTCAATTTTCAAGAGATATTTTAAAAATAACCATTTGATATTCAGGTTCATGGTTTCAAAAGGAAAGAGTAATAAAAAATAATTGAAAAAATTCGAAAAATTGCTAGCAAAATATAGTATGATGTATTGTTTAACTCAAAACACTTACAAAAAAAAAACAGAAAAATATGTTTTCACGTTTTTTTTTTCTGAAAGGGGTGTCGCAGTTGTAATAATATGCAAGCGCTGGTACACGACCTTATTTAATTACGGCCCTGTTAGACTTAATACGTGTATAGTAATTTTTTTTTATTAGATAATGGCTTTGACGATTGATATCATTGGCCTGTAAGGTTGCTAGAGTTAGTACCGTTGGGTTGGAACAGTTGGTACGGTTAGTTAGCAACACGTGTTTGTGTGGTAAGGCTTTAGAGAACCTGGGTGGTCACCCATCCGGGAACTAGTGTCAGCGGATGTTACTTACTCTCAACCAAATTAATTGTAATCACCAAGCCACTTGTAGTATACTCATATTTTATAATATTGCTATTTTTTCTATGCCGCTATCACTAAGTCAGTAGACAGTAAGTTAAAACTTACTATCATCTTGAACGCTGGTTTTGTCATTGTTTTATACGTAATAATGACGTGTAAATGTGTAATCATGTTATTTTGTTTCGTAAGGCGCACCAAGTTAAAATAATGGTACTCTGTGTATGTTTTGTAGTCTACGGTCACCTATTACTACGACGTCACTACGTTTTGATATTTCATCGTGTACATATCGCAGCCAGCATTAACATTTTAAACTTACTGACTTAAAATTCTCCAATATATTCCATAATATTCTACATTCAGATCAACATTTATTATTTTCTACAACTTGATAGAGATAGTAGAAATTTCAAATTAATGTGGATAGTGGAAATTAAAATTGAATGTTAAGGATGTCTGCCGATTTTGAAAAAAGGTAAATTTTATTGTTGTTTAATCAAGGTGATCGGTTGCGGACAGTTTTTAAAGAGTTCGAATTAGGCAATTTTCAAATTGCATGCATGTAGATCTTGTAAATGTGTGCTGCGTATACAGCGATTCCTCAAGTGTGTTCCGCGAAACCTCAGTGTTCCACAAGACAATCTCAAGGTTTTCGCTAGCTGTATGAGAATATGGAAAAAATTATTTTATAAATTAGTTCACCTAAATAATAGTTGCTATATGTAGTATAATATTGATATAAAATATTCGGTTTACAAACATTGGGGTTCCACGAAACACGAAACATTTTCCTAAGGGTGTCGTGGTCGTAAAAGTTTGGGAACCGCTGGCGTAGTAATAGTGATCATTAGTGTATGTGACTGTATGTAAAAGAAATAGCTGAGCGTTCCCGCACACGCATGTACAAGTCTCCGCCTCGGCGTTGTGCGCTTGAACTGTAAACAATTTATGCACATTTGCATGTATTTTGATTTTTGTTCCATCCTACTAATAATGTACTTAACCTATTAATGCGATAATTTTACAGAAAACTGATCTGAATTTGTTATAATGTCTACTTGAGACCGGTTAGTCCACGTTTTAAAATGTCTAATTTAAACTCCGAATAATCAATGTTTGAAAATTCCGAAATTTCAGAATATTTAAACTAAATGTATAACTGTTCGGAAGGAGTGTGTGAAATTGAGAAAAGTGGAATGACTGATCTCAAGTAGACATAATAATACATTCAAATCAGTTTTATAAAGTATTATCGCATTACTAGGTCGATCAGTATGATGAAAATATGGAATAAAGATTGGTATGTTTTGGCTAGAATAACAGTCCGCCACCGATCCACTTAAAAAGATGCTATCCATGCATTTGTTGTCTCCGTCTTACACACATACGACATACTAAATTTTCGTTCACTAATTTCAATAGTGTGCTGTTAGTTTTTCTATTAGAGTAATTTGATTTATTATCAATTTTTTAGATAATAACAATTAACATTACCTATGCTTATGCTTTGGCTTTTATTATTTGGCATTTATCTATATTAGTCTTCCATGATATTAGGATTTATTATAAGGAACTGTAAAGACCACTGATCCCATAGCTTTAAAAACATTATTCACTTCTTAGTCTGGGCAAAATTAGAGTATAATTCTGTGGTTTGGTCCCCTTACATAAAATATCAAATTTACTGCTTAGAGAATATTCAAAATCATTTCTTACGTTTTTTAGCTTTCAAATATAATATTAACCCTGAACCAAATTCTTCTTACCAGCCATTATTAAATTTGTTTCACATTGATTGGTTATCTGATAGAAAAAAAAAATAGATTTAAAATTGTTATTTAAACTTGTTAACAGTTACACTGATTGTCCAGAACTATTAAGCTTCCTCAATTTTAACGCTCCTCGGCGTAGAACTAGATCTACAAACATTTTTTATATATATAGGTTCTCAAAAAACAAATTATTCTTTATTTTCACATATAAACAGAATTATGTCATTAGCGAATGATACCAACATTGATTTATTTAATTTTACTTCTTTGGAATCTTTTAATAATTATGTTAATAGATTTTTATGTTTTTAATTGATTTGTATTATTATTGTTTTAATTGATTATTGTGGTTATTATTATTATTGTGTATCATTTGTATTATTAATATCATTGTTAAATATTGTACTATTATATATCTTGTACTTGGATCTTACGATTCGTTAGAATTTTAAATAAATAAATAAATATTTTAATTTTCAAGCCTGCAGATATGAGCATTTTTAATTTTTGATATTTCACATGCCCATATCTTGCTTGAAAATGAAAATTTTGAAAAATCAGCGATGCTTAAGCACAGATATAATGTTCTTACCTAACAGTTTTATAATAGGTCAATTCACTCTAGTATCAAAACTAACAGCACACTATTGAAACTAGTGAACGACAATTTGCTACGTCGTACGGGTCACGGGTGTGAGACGGAGACAACAAATGTATGGGTAGCGTCCTCTTAAACAAATAAATATTTTTTTAGTTAACCTACCACAAAAGATCGTTGTTTTAAAAATGTTGATGTACCTATATACCTATATAAATTAAAATTGAAATGTAGTTTGTAATAGTTCAAATTTTCAAAGTCTGGACCATATATACTTACTAGAACATATTATATATTGTATTTAGAGATGTGAGCTTCGTAAATGTAGCGCTTAAATTTTCCGGGTAAGCGTAAATTAATGTACATTTTACCAAGATTTTTTTACCTTCCATAAAACTGAGTGACCCCGCATTTTTAATGTTTTTACTCGTGTAATAACTTATTTAGGTAGCCAGAGTATAGCCTATACGACTGTAAAATACGTAGCAACTGTACTTTAGTGTATAGTCGTATGCCCGTATAGGAACATTAAAGATAGTAAATAGATGATAGTAGATAGATTAGTACAAATGTAAAAAAATATTCATCCTACATCTAAACACTTAGACACTTTGAGAAGGTATTAAAATGGGCAAATAATATCTTTATTTGAAAGTTGAATAAAAATTACACCTATACACATTTTTTTTACAAATCTTACCAATTGTTTACAGGGCAAAACTGCAAAATCCTACAAAAAATGTTTGCACCGGATCTCAAAATTGTGATTGCGACACTGGTTAGGTTATTAAATATTACTAACTAATAAGTATTTTGACTCGTTTTCAATAATTTATAGATATTTAAAATTTTTTTAGATTCTGTGCTGAACGAGGAAGCTAGTGGTTTTACAATGATGTTTATTTTTTTTTTTTTTTATCCTGATCAAATATACAATCATTGAATTCAAATCTAATACTGTAATAATACACTATCCTGTCAGAGGACAGAAGGGACGATGAACAAACTTCCAAAACCGCTGACATATTCCACCCCGCTGCACTTACCCGCTTTTTTTCTTTTTTTTATCTATAATATTGAGGTGTTATAAAAATATTACAAAATAATAAAATACAATATTACAACGAGTGAGGTCAAAATGCTTGAGAAAGTAATACAAGATTTCTCATAAGTTATTATAATAGCAGTTAAAAATATTACAATTCATGTTGCATACACTTAATTTTTTTTATAAGACGTATTTAAGTTCCAATTTTTACAACATATACTAAAATCTTGAAAATGCTCAAATTATGTTGTAGTTAAAAAATTAAAAAATGTTCAATTCTAATAAATAAGGAAATACATTTAAAATATACTTAGTTATATTATATAGGTTGAAAGACTTTCTTCGTTCAGATTCGTTTTTCGTGATTATTCAATGATTATTGAATTCAAATTTAACACATCCATTAAGGTGACTCTCTGTACACTAGAGTATAACTAACTTGCCCGCTTTTTACTTTTGATCACCAAAGTATCAACTAGATATATTTTTCTACTAGAAAAGATGATGGAGTAGAAAATTGAAGTAGTTTTACTGCTCAAAAATATAATGAAAGCCACAAAAAAATAAAAATAAAACACATCATTGTAAAATCAATACAAAATAACAGCACGAACACCTGTGTGAGATGTTTGACTACAGGTACAGAACTGGCTGATATATTATACCTTCTTATAATTTATAAATTATAATATAAAATAATATAAAAAAATATTGTACCTAGTCGTCTATGTTTAGGTTTTTTACTGCACCCCTCCCGGCTCCCTCTTTCAATTTGATACAAAATATCCCCCGATGACATATCCATATCCATATGAATATATGATTATATGAAGAATAACAACAAATGTTTGGTTTGAAACATAAAAATCTCAAATGCTTGTAGTAAAGTGTTTTATAAAGATAGAATATAATATGTTACAGTAAATCAGGGACGGCTTAGCCGGGATACTGGAAAGTTCCCGGTGGCCTGACCTATTGGGACTTGACATTGGCCTGGCGGCTGTATTACATTATGATTATTGTTTTTGAAATTTGAATAATTAGTATTAATTAATATTTATTTATATAATATATACTATAATATTATATATTTATTAATTATTTATTTAAACTAAAAAAAAATATAATATCTACCTAAACGGCTAGACAATACTACAAGAGGAAAATTCCAATTTGATAAGCTTGATTTATAGTAGGTAGGTATTTAGCTGTTTTGGAGTTTTGTATTGTCAAAGAACTGCAGTGTGTCGTGTGGTGCCCGTTGAGCACTAGGTTATTTACCCGAACATGTGTATTACAATAAGTTTTTAGTTATTAATTATTACTAATTAAGTAGTAACTATAATAATTGCTCATTTAAGATTGGTATTTTGGGAGTTTGGGACGCATAAACGGGTTATTATTATTGCGTATGCTTCGTCCGAGAGATTGCGGGTAGCTCTCTAAATTTATCCATACTCTATTTTTAGTTCAATCCAATTATAGGTATATTTCAATTAATTATTAGGATAATATTCAATAATACTTGATTAAAATATGAAATTTATTATAATCTCAAATGCTCAAATCTCAAATCTCATATTATTTTTGTTTTGTGTATTAAGAGGTCTGAGACCCGCATTTGTTGTTTCCATCTTACAATTAATGCCTAACATAGTAAATATTAACATGAATCGACCTAGGTATTATGAAACTTAACGGTAAAATCATTATCTTTGTTCGAATGTCGATTTTACGATGATTCAATTTTCTTCCGACTTTTGGGTACATAAAATAGTGATTTGAAAATGTTCAAAACTGAATTGGGTACAACGAATTAAGTTGTTCTGATAATCTGATGTGTATAAAAAAAATGGTATAAATTAAAATTTACAGACTACGGCTAACGGGTGCCAGTATGACTCCAGTATGGTGCTATAGTTAGTAACACAAGTCACTTATCAAAATGTATTTTACATACGACAATTAATTTATTCGCGCAGGTGTTTATGCATTTTTCTTTCTTTGTTTTTAACCGTTGTTTTAAATTTAAGCGGAAATTATAAGAATCATGTTATCGCGCTATTTTTTTATCCATGGTACCTAATAATAAATTATTTTAACTTCAAGTTTCAACCGTAGTTCAACTCTGGTCTCTGTAGTAAATCTTTCGTATCGCTCCACAGTCCACGCTGACTACTTACTGACTATAGTCGTTTCTGAGTCATTCTGACTACTCACTAGGTAGGTACTCGTACTCAACAACTCAACTGCTGTTGCCTATTTATTTTATAGTTTATACATGTAGACGAAACGGTACTATTCGTCCTTTACGCGATCGATTTCCTGTCGTCTATCAACATCATACATCCGCAGCACGCACTCTGGACGAAACATACGTATCAAGTATTCGCGTATGTCGTATACAGTATAGTGAATACTCCGATACTCGTATGAGTCGTATGGTCGTATTACTCGTATTATAGTAGTACAATATAACATCCCGACATCCAAAACTATTGTTTGGTTCCATGTAGACATGTAGTATGTGCCCATTACCCAATTATCGCACCCATTTAGGTATAGAACTATAGCATTACAGTCTATAATAGCAATAATAGTCGTACACTCGTACAGGTATCTCAAATCGTGATCCCACACAGGCATACAGCAGTACAGCACATATTTTGCCATTATTATTATTCGTAAAATACAGTGTTATCTACCGTTTATATCGATAGCGAACATCGAAATCGTTCGATTGTTGGTAAGTATCGAATATAACAGTCGCCTGCAAGGCTGCAACCACCAACCCGTCGGCCGTCGCCACAAGCCAATAATACAACAGCTGCTGCTACTGCTGCTCCTAGTGCCTACAAGTCCTATTCTATAAGTAAAAGTAATAACCATGATATAATAAACTAGGTATGATCACAGATTATATGATACGCATACGGCATACCCCCCTCTTCTACCAACTAATATTATTGCAAACGGAAACATGGCGCTGGACTTTCGCCATTTCTCATTGGTTGTATAGATTATTGTGATAAGTGATAACTGATTCACAATTCACTGATATATTTAATTTTCGTAAAATCGTAACCGACGTTTACTTTAGTACTTACTTTACTACTTACATTTTACTTACTTTCAAATATTAAAATTCGTTGTGGAATCTATAGCTATAATATAAATTAATAATCAAAGATTTAAGTGCTAATACTTACGAATAATTACTTATGTAGTTGTGTACCTATATTTAATAACAGAACAATATTTAATTATATAGAAAAGAAAACAAAGAAGTTGATGTCAAATAGATTTTTTTTACAATTTACTTCCAAAGGGGTTATTTTATTTAATGATGATACATTTGATTTGCTGGAAATTAAAATGATTGATGTATCATCTAAATTTGACATAACAATATTAAGGAATACACACCTTAAGTTATCATCTAATAATGGAGTTACTTTAAAAGTTCCACTTGGAGTACTAATTAATGTATCTGGGCATTTAGTCGGTGAAGAATATTCATATCCGTTTATACTATACATACATTTAAATTAAAAATATCTACCAATAATTTGATAAATAATAGTATACCAAATACTTTAAAGGAATAGCATCATATTTTAATCTCCTTGCACATTTAGGAGAGGCAATACCATCAAATATAGGGAGTTTTTCCACTATATGTTGCGGTCCAAAATGCAATGAACACACAACAGCTAAA